>CAIGRO010112075.1:0-14589 GCA_903798355.1 Fraxinus baroniana | reverse complement strand
ACTTTCTCCATGGAATTTTTTTGCATCGCAATGTAAACAAAATGTAGATTGTAATAACAAATAAGATTCAGTGGGAATATTTTGCGTTGTTAAATTTGGAGTTTGTCGATTATTTTGTACACCCTCATTATCAGATGTAAATCTATCTTCCACATACTGACTATTGACATTTTCTCTGAAAATTCTAGTAGTCAAAGATATACCATCACTACAACCACTCACTGCAATAAAAGATATTTGAATTAAAGTTAATAAATACAAATATTGTTATTTTCTAAAGCATAAAACCAGTTTGTTAAATATCATCTCCATGCAAGTAAAATAGCAAAAAATATTTATTATATATATTGTAAAATAAAAAAAATTCTTAAAATGGCATGCCTATTTCAATATTCTTACAACTAAACTACTAAATCATATACATGAACAAAATGGAATCAAATTCAATAGAAGGACTACATTAATAATATATATAAAAAAAAATAGATAAAAAAAATCTATCTATATGAGGAAAACAACATGCCTATCTCAATAATTTTATAACTAAATCACTAAACCATATACATAAATCTAGTAATAACATCCTATAAAAAAGGGAAAATCACATGCTTATTTCAATAGTCTTACAACTAAATTACTAAATTATATACATGAATAAAATGGCATGCCTATTTCAATAATATTACAAATTATACACATGAATGAATTGGAATAAAATTTAATAAAACAACTACATTAATAACATGAATATAAAATAAACTTTTTGAATAAATACTGTAAATTATTTCTGTATAAATAATACCTTCACCTTGAAGGTATTTTGACTGTGCTAATTGTTTTTTTGCTTGGGCATACAATTCTCGACGGCGGCAATTTCGATTGTCTTTTTATTTGGGGATAAATTTCTCGCCGTTTTCTTCGTAATTCACCACAACTATTAGTGTCATCCATAATATAAACAATTGAATATAATAAAATATAGCTTTAATAATAGATAAAACAAATTCCTCCAATTCTAACAAAATAAACCATTCGATTTCGATTAAACATAACATGGGCACATAAAGTATAATCTAAATTTACAATTTAAACAATAAAATATATAAACATAAAGGAATCAATTGAAAAAATTACGTCAATATAAGTAACATTTTCATCAATTGAAGGATATGATTTAAACTTCCTCCAAACTATTCAACTAACCTGCAATAGATTCAAGTCGATAGTTCAAATTTGTCACCAAAGCAGCCAAAGCAGAATTAAATGCAATCGGTCTTCAGAGTAAAAGTTGGTAACTTATCGGAATTTGGGATTTTAGGGTTTATATTTTGACACCCAATTGAATCGATGGAATTCCCCTTAGCAATCTTCCCAAGAAACCAAATAAGAAATAATTTGTAGAAGAATGGTAGACAACACCCCGGAATCAAATTTCTCTGCGCACACAAAGTTTTCGAAATCGAAAGTAAAATAACGTCTTCAAAATCTGTAGTTATATCTTCAAAGGAAGTGATAAATTTTTTAATTTACAAAAAATAAATTTTGAGAAAAGAAGAAATGGGAAATTAGAAGAAGAAACGATTGGATGGAAGGCGTCAAGAAAAGAAGAAATGGGAAAGACCGTGTTTTATATTGTTAGCAAAACGACATCGTTTTGACGACGAAAAAAAGCGATGTGCCTCTTTTATATTGTTAGGGATAAGATTTGGCCCATGTTCTCATTCTCATTATCGTATTTATTTTCATCCACACATTTTTGAATAAAATAATATTTTACATTACTTCAATAATTTTTTCTTCATTTGTACCATTTTTTTGGGTACAACACTTTATTCTTCATTTCACTTTGAATATTTTATATTCCTATAATTATCGATTTAATTTTCCATTTGAAATCAATTTCTATGCTTCAATTCAAATGGTAACCTTAAATACTTAGAAAGCAAAATAAAAATATAAACAAAAACGAAGAAGTACATAAGCTTAACTCTTAAGCAAGCATGTTGGACTAAGCTTAAATGTAAGGTAAACGTAATTTTTTTTAAAAGAAAAATATGAGTCTGACTTTTTAGTAAACAATATTTCTTTTAAAGTAAGTGATTATTTTTATTGCAATTTTATCTACAAATAAATTATGGGTTAATTGCAGAAAATCTCCCTACAAACTTGACTATGTGTGATATACCCCTATCTATTGAAAATTACTAAAAAAGGTCCCCTATTTGAAATCTTTTGTTTGAAATACTCCACTGCTGTTAACACCCGTTAATTGTGCCGTTAAATCCTAATAAATAGGAAAAAATTAAAAAGAGAAAATAAACCCCACCTATTAGACATGGTGGGTGAAAATCCCTCGCCCATTTGACATTGGCGAAAAAAGGCCCTTATCATTTCTTTTCTCAATAAAAAGATTAAAAATGACGAATATGTCATACTATTCAAATAAACAAAAAGAAAGAAGAAAATAATAAAGAATCAATTGCAATTATAATCCAAAACCTTTCAAAAAAGTGCAAACTAATCCCAAATAAATTACTAATAAATAAAAACTAAAAATTTATTTTCATCCCCAATCCCAATCCCACCCCCACCCCCACCTTCTTCCCCACCCAACAAAATCTTCCCCCCACGCCACATATTCTAAACAAAATTTCTCAGTAAACATATTAAACAAATCCCAAATCCAAAATTCTAATCCTCAATGTCTCCATTTCTTCATATTCTCTCCTCATTCTAAACAACTGTCACAATAATAACTTGTCTTAATATTCCCCCGTTTCTTACACCCAAAACAAGAAAATTTGTACCAACTTTGTACCTCTGAAATTAGAACAAAAAAATTAAAATTTTGTATGGTTTCATTTTTTATTTTTTTGAGTTGCATATGCCATTTTATTAGTTAATCATAAGGCTATTGTTTAAGAGTTAGGAGGTTACCTTCATTGGTTGTAGAGCGCAATGGGGACGGGAAGCGAAAGAAAAGATGTATTTCAATTAGGTGGTAGTGCTGGTGCAAGTGCCAAAGTAAAAATTATAAAATGAGTACAATGTCTGAAATGTTGTGAAATTAGCTTGGTTGGTAGTAATTTTTTTACTAAAGAGATCATTTGCTGCTTCTGTTGCTAATTCGTTCATGGTATCCGTTGAGAAACTTAGGAGTGGTGGTGGTGATGGTGGTGGTGGAAGGTGAAGGAAATGATAGTGGAAGGTGGGTTTTAGTTCGGGGGAATGGGGGTGGAGATGGATTGGAAAAGAAAAATAAATTGAAACTCGTTTGTATTTTTTTTTTAAAATGAAATTGGATTATTGTTGCAATTAGTTTTTTATTTTTGTTTCTTTTTATTTTATTTAAAAAAATAGATGACATGGCCTTTTTTGCCAATTTCAAATAGGTGGGGTTTTTTCGGCACCATGGCTAATAAGTTAGCGTTTCCCTTTCTATTCTTTTCATTGTTTTCTCCTATTTATTATGATTTAACGGTATACTTGATGAATCTCGACTGTATGGGGTATTTCGAACAAATTTTTTCAAATGTGGACCTTTTATGCGATTTTCAATATGTGGGGTATATCGCACATGATCAAGTTTGTAGGGGGGTTTTCTGCTACTAAGCCATAAGTTAATTATTTTGAAACTTAGCCAAACATGACGTACATTGTTTACACGTAGCTTGTAATTCTGAACTTCCTGGATACACAGAACCTTCATCTCTTTCTTCATCAGTGTGAATCTCCGACTGAAAGTATTCCAGTAACAAGAAAGTGAACAGTAATGGGTGGCGGTACAATCTTTTCTCCAATTTCTGCAATCGGTACTTGTAATTATTTTTAATATTACTCTATATAACATGATCCATCTTTATAAGCGTGCATACGCACATAGTTGACATATATAAAGTGGTAAATGTGTCTCATATATCTAATAATTCTGAAATACTGTACATTTCCGATTGAGTTTTATGATTGCAGAAGAAGAATCATTGTCAGAACAAGATTTTGAACATGAATCGGTTACACCCAGTTTATTCAGGTACTCGATTTTGTTTATTAATATTTGTCGAGATCATATGTGGAAATGTTGCTTTTTATGGAAATTTAGAGTTGATTTATGCTGTTTAATTATGGGTTCAGTGAGGATGAGAATGACTCAGTGATCAATGGAGAACATCTGCGGGATTTTGTGGAACTTTCCCCTGCAGAGAGGCAGAGGCGCAAGGTCTATGCAGAAGTTTTGAGGACTTACGAGGAATTACAGCATAAGAGTGAGAGATTGGAGGAGGCCAAAAGTAAAATCTTGAGGTATGATCGGGCTTGTTCTTGTAGTAAACCCCGATGTCTCATTTATTGATCTTATTGTCCATATCATGTTTACTATTTGTGTGGTCCGTGCAACTTTTTGTTAGTGGAATAAGTTGATTTTGAAAGACTTACCAACCCCCAGGAAAAGAAGAGGAAGGAGAAGACTAACTTCAATGAGGGTGGTGGTCCTTTAGCTCCTGGCCTTTAGAAATAGCTAAGGCTTAAAAGGTTGTTTATCGAACAAGAGCTGGTTCCAGAATCCCTATAAGTATGATGACTTGGGGAGAGGAACAAACGGCATACCATCGAAATGCGTAGTTGTTTGAATGCAGGGACTCATAATAGCACACTAAGAGCATTATAGAATGAGAAAGAAAGAAAGGGACTGCAGCGTATAAGTACCTTGCTTTGGTGTGCCTTATCTAAATGCGCAGCAT
Source organism: Fraxinus baroniana (assembly GCA_903798355.1). Taxonomy (NCBI): domain Eukaryota; kingdom Viridiplantae; phylum Streptophyta; class Magnoliopsida; order Lamiales; family Oleaceae; genus Fraxinus; species Fraxinus baroniana. Next base: position 9,853 of record CAIGRO010112075.1, on the reverse strand, counting down.
AAACACTAATAGCTAACTGATTCTTCTCCTAAGAGTCTAACTATTTCATAACCATGACCCTACACTTTTCACCTGCAAAAATGATTCCTATGCTAATTTAGTGAAGAGCAGAAGAAGATAATAGCAATTTATCGGTATGTTTGTGCTTTGATTTGTGAATAAGCTTCTGTGAACTTATTCATTGGTTTATTTCTCACAGCTATACACCTGGTTCGTGGATTGAAAAGGTTGCTAGCATAGACATGAGTGACTATGATGTCCCAAAGACTACAACAATCTTATTGATTGGTCCAAAGGATTCTGGAAAGAGTAGCCTTGTCAACAAAATTTCTAGGATGCTTGAGGACGACAATTTTGCCCCAGATAGAGCACAAGTATCATGTATGCATTGTCACTTTTTCTCCATTTTTGTCACATGTATATCACCAAAGATAAGGTCATCTATCATCTAATCTGTGTGTGACTTTTTGGTTATATCGACATGGTAGGGTGTGGAACTTATTATCCAATTGCAGCTTCATTTTCTGTCATTTTTACTTTAACAGATGACATATCTGTTGGACATGGGACCTATTTCCTCCAGGAGTACTTGATCCCAAGGGGTTCAGGTTCTTTTTGTCTGTATGACACACGCAGTTTGTCCAATGATTCTTCAGAAAACCTGAGAATGCTCAAGCGTTGGATGACGAAGGGTGTTCGTCATGGAGAACTGGTCGAGAGGTCAATATAAATTGCATAATACTATCCCTTTTTTTTTCAAAAAAAAAAAAAAAAAAATCTGAGAAACCTAGAGTTTATGTTGTCATATATTTTTTTGTCAGAAAGTCTGACGATTCTAGTTTAAAAGGCCAATTGAAGTGCAAGGCACAAAAGGGCAGGTGTAATCCCACTCAGGACAGGAAGATTAACTTTGTCATATTTGTTGTGAATGGGCTTTCCGTTTTAGAATCGATGGATGGTGAGGATGAGACGAAGAAATCATACACTGATATGATAGCTACAACTTTCAACAATCCATTATTGTCATTCAAAGGTAGGTTTTACAACTCTCTCTCTCTCTCTGTGGCTGGGAGGGCAGTATGCAACACAGTGATTGAAACCTTAGTCCCTACACATTTTATTTTACTCAGGCATGCTTGATAGAATCAAATATTGCTGTCTAGGTGATGCATCATATCATTGCCACCTTTCCTTGTAGCTTCATCTCCTGGGAGATAGATCCGTGGAAGCTCAGATTTTCCCTAGTATTTTTTCCTTCTTTTTCTGGGTTTGGATTGTCGATTGTTTTTATCTTTCTATGTCTTAGATGACAAGCCTGTCATTGTAGTCACACATGGAGATTTACTGTCACTTTGTGATCGTGTGAGAGTACGTGTCCATTTGGGTAAGTTGTTGGGTGTTCCTCCAACAACACAAATTTTTGACATCCCAGGTAACACCTATAAATTCATATTGATTCTGTGTTCAAAATAATATTTATTAAGATATTATTTTGACTCTTTACTAGTTAAGCTTTATGGTGGTGGGTGCAGAAAGCAATGATTCAGTGGTTGCATTGACAGTAGTCGACATGTTACGCTATAGCCTTGAGCATGCAGACAGAAACCTTCCTGGCAAAGATCGGTTAACGAAGAAGGTTTGGTTGGCTTTCCTAGACTTTACCCATACAAAATAATAAAATACATTCTTCGGAAGCTGAATTTTTCTAGTGTGTTTTATGGTTCTTCCTAATTTTCAGACTTTGAACTTGGACCTATATTCCAGCAATATGATACTTCGGGGATACTTTGTCAATTTAATATTTGCATGGCTTCTTTAGATGAACTTGGGTCCTTCAAATCTTCTTGATATTGTGGTATTCCCCACATTTTATGTGATTATTTGCATTGAAATTAATTGTCTAATTAGTAGGGGAATCTTTCCGTTTATAGTTATTTATAACCCTGTAAAAATATGGTCTTTCTTCTCATTATTTTTAGACAATACTTTTACATAACTTACTGATTTTTTAGTTGTTTCTTTCTCAGTTGTTTAGGCAAAATTAGATATGTGAACACTCAGAAGTCATCGTTTATGATCCTATCTTGGTTAATGAAATTATCAAGGCGTACTGTGAAAAACAATTGAGGACTCATGTATGGAGAGAGAAATAGTCCAATTTGTTTGCGATCTTTACTGACATTAAAAGTGATTTGCAGATGTATAAATCCTCCTTACCAGCATATTTACTACTCCTGTTGGTTCTGGGGATTTCCATTGTCTACAAATTTCGTGGAACCGATTTTCGATCTGATTTACCAAAGATTCATTCGAATGAAGCAACTGGATTGATTCCTAACATAAGCAAGGAAACTGGGGGAGCCAATTTTCATTCTCATTCATCGCAAATTAATTTGAATGAAGCAGCTGGATCGATTCCTAACAAAAGAAGGGAAACTGGGGGCACTGACTTTAATGCTCATTCATCGAAGATTCATTTGAATGAAGCATCTGGATCGATTCCTAACAAAAGAAAGGTAGCTATTGCCAACAAAAGAAAGAAAACTAAGGGAGTTGATTTTCGTTCTCATTCATCTAAGATTCATTTGGGTAAATTGGACTGGGCTGCAACTCGGCACTTGTGGTTAGGCTCGGATGATGAATAGTCCCTACTTCCATTTCATATCAAATTCAGATGATTATCCGATTAATACTCGGGTAAGTGGATGATTTGATGTCAACTGTCTGGTGTAAATAGTGGCAGGAAAACTTGCAAGTATTGTATTTGTAGTAGTTTAAACAAGAAACGGAGTGTGATTTTGAGGATCAAACTTTAGAAATGCTGAACTAGAAGCTTTTTCAAATAAAAATAATGATGCATAGTTGGCTTCTTACCATTTATTTTTTATTTTTTTTTTTTTAAATGCATGACTTAATGCTTAATGTTTTGTGTCCAGAACCTGGATATGGTAATGTAATGTATCAAATATATAATCTTGGCGGTTGACCGTCGACCGTGACCATCAACGATCGTAATAGTGATATCGTTTATTAATATTTAATTAAATAATATTAAAGATTATTCAATATATACCTAAATGCACTAAAATATAAAAATTATATTCGTATGAAAATATAATTCAATACAACCCAAAATATTTAAAAAATATATATACGATACAATCAAATTTAGCGAATTATTCTTTACGAAAACACTTATTTTCATTTTCCATTGGTCTTTTTGAAAACTCATGTCCATGTGGTTGACAAGATCATTTCTCTAACTATGTCATCATATGACTTGATATAGGGCATTTCTCTGGATTAGATACAAGATTATCCACATTGAATTGAGTCCAAAACTTTTCGTGTTATTTAACACATCGTGTGCTCGACTAGAAGCGGTGACGAGACTAGATGCACCCATGGCGGACTCGGGGGGTCTTGGGGGGTCACGTGACCCCCTTCCCCCCCACCCCTCAACGTTTGAGATTTTTTTTTTTTTTACTTTTTAATCTTAATGTTTGATAAAGTCATGTTTGTTATCGATTGAAATCTAAATCAAAGTTAACAATTAATTTTAATAACATATTTCATGAAATCCATAACTATTTAACTTTTATCAAAAATTTACTAAAAATTTGATTTTAATCTCCATTAAATAGGGACAAAATCACGATAACTTTGAATTTTTCTCTTTTCTCTTACTTTCTTTTACTCTTTTTTTCGCTTCTTTTAACAAAATCTTAATCATTCTAATTTTTTAAAATTTGTATATAATTTCTCTGCAAGTTATCACATTTACAAATTTTCAAATAATTAGAACATAAATTTGCATTTTCTCCTATCAAACTATGTATATAAAATGCGCTTGAACTCCTTATATCCAATTTGACTTATATTTTTCGAATTGTATTTATTTGATTGATTATTAGTATTGAATATTAGTTATATGTTTTTCATTTCGATTACTTGAATTGATTGTATGTATCAAATACATTATAAGATTTTTAAACGTAAATATACATTTTATTATGATGAACAAAACATTAATAAAATGACCCTTCGAAAACAAATGGATTAATTATTAGCAAAATATTAATGATAAATATTAATAAAATGACTTTTTGATATCAAATGGATGAAAATGAGTAGCAAAATATTAATGAAGAAATATATTTTTTAAAATGTAAATATGCATAGTCTCAAATCAAGTATGAACCATTCAAAAATTAAGAACAAAGTATTCGATTTGTATAAGGTTTGATTGTACCCCCAACCTAAAATGTCTGCGTCTGCCCTGGATGCACTACTAGAACTAGAAGAAATAGGTATGGACTTTCATTTCGGTTGAAAAAATCGTTCCATAATCTGCAAAATGCCCCCAATTTATTTTTCAATTAGAATTGATTAAAAAACTAAGTACATGTTGAATTGAGCCCAACATCTTCTCAATTGATTTTTTTTTTTTTTCCACTTATCCTAATTTCCAAAACAAAAAATTTCCAAATCACAAATCAAAACTCATAAATGATAAATTACAACTTAAAACCCAATGGCTCATACAACATAAATTATGTATCCTAATTCACATATTCACAATTCTCATTTCAATGTCAAGTTACCAATTAACTCATAGAGCATAAATCAGATTCATAAGTGATAAGTCATAAATAAAATATAAGGGAAAAAAGAAGAGAACGACTTACTGCTCATAGGTTCAAATTGTCCGATTGTTTCAGGGAGACTTGAAAGCCAGCATGACAAGCTCCAGCACAGGAAGTCCGAGACTCGAGTCGTCCGATTTGAAGTCTGTCGGTGGCGACTTGTTGACGTCGTCTAGCAGAACAAGCTGCAACAAGAGGCGAAGGCATAGAATGGTGGAAGTTGGAACTGGGGCTGTCCGTGTGTCGGTTCGATTCTAAAATTTTCGGGTATTTAATAAATGGACCCGTCGGGTCCAAATATAATTATGGAACCGTTCGGGTTCGGGTTCGGTTCGGTTCAGTATGGTTTCTTTCGGTTCCATGCCATAATTAAATTTTTTAACATTTACAGCAATACCATATAAATATAATTAATGACATTTCATTCGTAACTTTTACAAATTAATGTAGCTTAATTCAAAAATATATAAATAACTAACTGTCGAATAACATTAACTCAATGCATACAAATATCAAAAAGTAGATATTAATATTAAAATGTCGGTGATCCATATTAAAAAAATTGAGGCCCAAAACTTAAAATTATGAAATGATCTGATTTAATTAATTTAATAATTTATTTGTTAATTTATTTAGAAAAAAAATAAATTAATTTAATTAATTCAATAAATAAAATAAAAAAATTATTTAGTTTGGTGTAGTGGGGTGATAGGATATGGTAATTGTATTATATTATAATTAAAAATATTTAATAAATAAATTGATTTAACACCTAATTTTTGAAAAAAAAATAAAATAAAATTTGGAGTTTGTTATTTTTGAAATGTAATTCTTATGTATAGGATTTATGCATTGTTCAAAAAATTTAAAAAAAAAATAGAAATTCAAACAGCCAACGTCGCTAGTCACCTTCTTCCTTCTACTTTTCATTGTTCCGACGGAACCCAGTTCTCGTCGAGTGCTGGATTTGCCGCTGTATATAATACAGATACTGCCTAGATTGGGGTTACTTATTTTTTTAATTTCATCAATTTAGTAATATTTATTTACTTTAAAACCATGTTTTTAAATGTCTAATTACTCTACAGAGAGCATATTTAAGAGAATCTCTATTTTTAAAAGGAATATTTTGTAATTTAGAGATCATTTATAAATTTAAAGACTAAATTTTTTAAGTACTCCAACATGTTCTTTATATTTGACACTAAATTTTACTACTACAAAAATACACTTATTGTTTTTGTCTATTTTTTTTATTTTCACTAGCTTTCTTTTATATTATTGTATTATTTTCTTTCATTGAAAATTGAAATACTTTAACTGTATTTAGCCCCTGTTGGGGCCCACATTTTTTTTATTTTTATTCTTCTGCTCATTTCTAACCACGCATTCTTCAATAAAATAATATTTTCCATCACATCAATAACTTTTCCTTCTTTTCCAACCATATATTCCTCATCAAATCAACCAAAAAAATGTATTTTTTTTGAAAATAATGTGCACCAAACGGGGGCTTAATTATAAAAATGTTAGACTAATTTTTTTATTGTATTTGATGAATGATGAATCATATTGTTTGTTTATTTGAATTCAAGATAATCAATTTAGTATTTCTTGATTTTTCTTGATTGGTTTTGCATTCATATTGAACTATTTGATTGTTTAATCACCAATTATATAGTAAGTTGTTTGTTGTAGTGTAGGATTCACTCACAATAAGCCTAGAATGCGATAAAATCAACACATGGACAATAGGTATTATGAATAATATCTATGACATATGCAATCATGTGTCATATAACTTGTGATTCAATACATATTTTTCATATGAATTTGGACTAGAAATAGGATCGGATTGTGTCGTGTCATGTTAAACATATGTTTAATATATTTTGGAAAATAATATTGAATAACAGTGGATTATTGATTGTCTTGAATGCATGAATTTACTAGAGATTAAGAATTAAGAATTGAATTAAGTAACAATATGAACATTCACAATTCCAATATAAACATTCACATATTAAATAAATAATTTTTTTTTCTTATTTTAGGATTAGTATTGAAAATATGCGAACCATATCTTTTGATTCCATTGCACTTCGAATCTAATTGTAGATATTGAACTAAGAATTAGGTCTTATTCTCGTGGGAACGATACACTTAACTCACAAATCTTATTATTAGTACAACGATCACATAAGCTTGCGAGTTTTGTTCGAACAACAGAGGTCATAAAATATGCACCAACTAGATTCTCTTTTTGGAGAGTAAAGTGAGATAACAATTATAGTACCAAAAATAAATGAATGGATCTCTTTTAGTTGATCAATTTTATAGGCTTTAGTTGAAGGGGAATTTCAAAATTTTCAATAATCTTCATAACACAGTTTTGATGAATTTTCCTTTTATGTACTCTAATCTCTTGGTTGTCTATGAGGAAGTTGTGTGTTGAAGGTTGAAACTGGTTGCATTTTATATCATGGGTGCTTGAAACTTTTCCCTCATAGAAATTTGAAAGCGTAATTGGACATAATGTAATAATTGAATGGCTTTTATATTTTAGGCCCTGAATAACTTAACTTAATTAGATTTTGAAATAGTACTTTTTTTGTCCTTGCAATAATTTGCATCTTTTTATTCATTGCAGATCCATTATGAACTGTCAAAATGTCCAAAAAAGTTTTGATGGAGCAGGACTTAAGCAAGCTGGATGTGAAAAAACTTCATCCACTCTCACCTGAGGTTATTTCTCGTTAGGCTACAATCAACATTGGTATGCTTACATTGAATTTACTCTAAATGGCTTTCTTCATGCACTTGCTGAGTATGATATTTATACGAGATTCTTTATCATCAACTTGTTGACTGCTTTGAGGTTTATCTATTCATTAAATCAAATCCCATTTTATTTTTGTTCTTGAAGGCACCACTGGTCATGTGGCTCATGGGAAGTCAAAAGTGGTGAAAGCCATATCTGGAGTCCGGGTACAACTATTTGAGGTTCTTTATGGTTGATATATTTTCCTTTGGCTAATGTATATTTTATTTGTTTTTTTGTTGCAGATACCCAGCTAACATTACTCTCCTACGTGGAAATCATGAAAGCATGTCTTGCATTAAAGCACTAGCTTCGGTTATAAAAGTTATCAACAAAATCTTTAGTGATTTCTTTTGGGGATACGCGGATGGAAAGCCTAAGAGGAAATGGATAGTATGGGACAAAGTTTGTATGCCTGTTAAGGAAGGAGGAGCTGGGCTTCGTAATCTACATGAAGTGCAATTATCCTTACACATGAAATTTGTCTGGGAAATTTTGACTGAAACATCTCTTTGGTCAAATTTTTTTGGGGGAAAATATATCAAGGACAAACACGTATCTCAGGTGGATGCTACTAAAGGGTCAAAATTTTGAAAGATGGTTATGAGTTGCATGTCAGATGTTCTTAAATGATCTAGATGGCGGGGTGAAGGAATGGAATATATCATTTTGGTGGGATAGATGGTCAAATATGGATCCTTTGAAAGATCGGACACTATTGGTTGAACAACCTAAAATCTTGATCAAAGATCTAAAATATGAAGATGGGTGGAATACAAATCTAATAGAGGAGTTAGTATGGAGAGATCAAGTGGAAGAGGTTCTTGCTAAACTAAGAAAAAATGAGACAGGCAAAGATAGACTGATTTGGACTGAAAGTTTGGACGAAAATTTTCTACTAAAAGTGCTTGGAACGATACAAGAGGTCTGGGGCAGATATCACAGTGGCATGAATAGATTTAGCACCCAACTCTGCCTTAGAAGATTTCGTTAAATATGTGGTTGGCCATGAAAAGAGGTCTCTCGGTAGATGACAAAATTCGAAATGCGGGTATCCCCATTGTATCAAAGTGTCTGTGCTGCTTGCAGAGGAATATGAGGATCAAAATCACGTATTGGCATTGGGGAATGTGGCTCAACAAATTTGGCAGAAATGTTCAACCTTACTAGGAATTCGATGCATGCAGACTCGAGGATAGAGAGAGCGTGTTGAAATTTGGTTCCGTAGAGAAAAACAAACATCACACAAAGGTACTCTAGTAGGTATTATTCCTAGTATTATTTGCTGGCATTTGTGGATGTGGCGATGTTCTGCCAAGATGAAGGGAAATATAGAATCTATAGAAGCTACTTGGAGGAAGATAAAAGGTTGGATCTCTTGGGTTGGGTTAAAACTAAAAGAAGCGAGAACGTTAAACAGAAGAGATGAATGGGTATTGAGGGAACTTAATATACCAGTAAAAACTGATTAAAAGGAAAATATCAAAGTAGTGAGATGACAACAACCAACGCAGGGATGGTACAAACTCAATACTGATGGATGTTGCTTGGGCAAACCTGGAGTTTGTGGTACTGGAGGTGTTATTAGGAATGAGAATGGTGATATTGTCATAGCCTTTGTTGAGAATCTTGGTAATGGTACCAATAATGGTGCTGAACTATTGGCATTACTATATGGGCTCCGACATGCTAAAAGGATGGGGATTAACTGACTGGAAGTGGAGCTAGACTCATTGATTGTCGTTAATTGGCTTAGGAGGAAGGTTTGTGGTATTTGGTATTTAGAGGACTACTAGGAAGAAATACAAAACCAATATAGTTAGATGGAATCAGTAAATAAGCTCAAAGTGGAACTGCAAGTGCACATGCGGGTAAATGTTTCGGCTATTTTTTTGAATCATTTGGAAAAAAATTAAGAAAATGCAGATTTTTGAAGGAAATGAGCAAGTAGTAGCTGACTTGTAAGCAAGGGAAAAACTATTAGCATCTTTTCAAGTTTATAGGGTTTCAAGGGGCAATTGGTGATGACTTTTTTATTGTGCGTACTTGCAAGGGTCTCTTTTGGTTTTCTTGATAAAATTGTAAGACTTTTTTTTCTTATTGATTCAATGCTTTTCTTACAGATACGTTGGCAATTGTGAATTGTGTGGCGAGCAAATCGATCAATGCATGAAGAACGATAAGATTGAGTATGCCATTAGAGTATTATCCAGAAGTTTGGTGTTAAGTGTGGCAAAAAACTCTTCATACCTAAGAAGTACCAACATTTTATTCCTAATTTTATTTCATTTTGAAGCTCCTTTTTTTATTTAGCTGGTGGTGTATCACATTCTAATGCTCAAGTATATGGATTTAAAAATTTGTAATGAAATTATCAATTTTAATG
>CAIGRO010112072.1:0-18476 GCA_903798355.1 Fraxinus baroniana | reverse complement strand
ATATAATTTTCGGAAATGAGGACAAAATTATACTTGTCGTAATGTGGATCATAGAATGATAATAATAATTAGGTATTGACGCTATGAAGGGGTCCATTATGCATTTATGTTCTTGGCTCAAAAGATGGAAATAATGGAAATGAATGATACTTAACGAAATCGATTAGTCATAAATACGTGTCATAAATGTTTGTTAAGTTTACATTGTATAAACACGAATCAAATCTAACCGACATCATAAGTAATATGTTTACATTCAATTATGGTATGAATGTTTGAAATTTTTTGAGATTTTTAATTCTTATCTCAAATCAGGCTGATTAACAACAAAAAAATATATTTAATGCCATATTCAGGAAGAAATTCTAAGTTTTTATCCTTATCCGTGTTACATTCTAAGTTTTTGCGTGCGACCCCGAGTGATTAAAAAATTTCAAAAAAAGTGGGTCCTCCTATTGTGAGTAGAACGTCAGAAACGGATCCAGGACCGAATTACAGGCCAGGTTAATACGAAAAAAAATAAAAAATTACACTAGAAAAAAAATTTTACAAGTTTTTTTTTCTTTTCAACTAAGAAAATTATTGGACTTGGGGGGCCGAAGTCCGGTCACCCCCCCCCCCCCTCCCCCCCCCCCCCCCCAAAATCCGTCCCTGTGTTCGGTCATCCTCCATTGTCATCCAATTCGTACATGTAACATGAACACATCTTCAAACATGAAAGTTGTTGTAGATTAAACGTGCAATCCTAATTGTAAAGAATAATAATAACACAAAACAAAGAAAAATAATAATAATAAATAAAGAATACAATATTTATAATAATTTACTCACAATATCAAAGCTAGATGTGCCATCGAAAAGTTGGCTCACCCCGACACCCTTTATTCAGAAATGAAATATTAGGGTAACTCACATTGTCAAACATTATTTTTAGAAAAAGTATAATTGCTTGAGTCCATGTGCAAATCAGGTGTCACTTTCACGTGTAAAATAACAGATTCAATTCAAGGGTGACATATGTGCCTAATTTTTCTAGGATCGGAGACCTAAATTTTAGAGAAAAACAAATAAATAAGTACCTATGTGTTAATTTTTCGTTAGCAAAGCCATTATGGACTAATAATCCGATAATGGATTAACTTAAAAGGAAGATGTTCCGTGCTATAACTAATTTAGATCTCTATTCCCCCCTGGAAATCTTTACAACTCTCGTGTCTAATCGAGATTATGGACACAATCATAGTAGAAAAATACATATATTACGTCTCCAGTATATTTGAATAGTTATTATTAGCAATCTCATGGTCCGTTTTTTACTGGATAGTTATTATTAGCAATCTCATGGTCCGTTTGGCATGACTTTTGAGAAGTCAAAGAAACTTTTGGATGTGTGTCGGTTAATTTTGTGCAAAATGCTTATTTTATTTAGAAGAGCTCTTAGGAGAAGTTAATTTAATGTAACTTGCTCTAAAAACTCTTTGGAAAAAGAAAATTTTTTTAAAAATTATTTTTCAAACAAATAGCTTAAACTCTTCTACAATAAGAAGTAGAAATCCTGTCACTCCTTCGGGGGTGATCAAGTTGGTGGAGTATGTGTACGCAGAGACCGAATGTCATAAGTTTGAATAGGGGCCAACACTTTCTCGATCGAGCTCATCGCATCGGGCTTACCTAGTACGATTTATATCTCATGTGTGGTTTGCGAGCTACTGCACATGGAGCGAGATTTACCCAGTGTGCAATCATAGGTAGCGACTGTGGATTCTTACTTCAACAAAAACAATAAAAATAAAAAGTAGAAATCCTGTCAAACCGACACATAATTTACATAATCAAAATTCTTGTATCTAATTCATTAACTCGTTTAATAACATTAGAATAATGATTAGCCAATGAATTAAAGTAACTATCTAATTAATGTTTCTATCAGAAACCTTTGTATATGATGTAAAATATGTGTCGCATCATTCATATTACACGTCAGCATCACCTGACGTATAATTATTCTTTGAAAAAAAAACAATCCAGCCTATCCCAATTTCTATCTAAGAAGAAACATTCAATTATTGTTTCAACAAATTAGGGTTAGGGTTTCATTCCCTGTTTGGTGCGCGTGAAGTTGGTGAAGGAGTGACGGCTTTATATTAATCTCATCAAATATTTTTTTTTTAAAAAAAATATCTATATAGATTATTCACTTCCATAAGTTAAGGGCTTAGATTGAGATAATGGGACCTGCATTACATGTCATTTCATCATATATTATATCATTGTGGATCTCTCTTGAATTGATGAGAATTTAAGAATTTCTTAAACATTAATAGAATTAGATGTATTTGAAAAGAACAAGGGGGGATTGTGTGAATGTAAGTGAATTGGAAACATACGAGAGGAAGTTACTCGATACCGTGAAACGGTCCCGTTTGATTAAGAGCTCGTTTGGTACTGATTAAAATTCAATTAAAATTGAAAATATAGTCGCTATTGAGTCTCGCTCATCTAATAAAAGTCAACAATAACGGTTAATTTTTCAATTTTAATCCAATTTTAATCTCTATCAAACGAGCTCTAAATATCGATGGATAAGGATATTAAGCGATGAGAGCTCGGAGTTCTAGTTCTGACATGGAACTCGATTTGAGTGAACTTGAAAGGGAGTTTTGATAATTACGACAGAAACATAGATAGGGACTACTGGTAATTTATGATAAGGGCTTTAACCGTCTTCCTAAAGAAAAGGCGTCTAGGCGACCACTAATACACAACCTCTATAAGGCGGCCACTATTAGGCGTTAAGACTATCACAACCTATGACGACAAATAAACGAGGAGGTAGGCAAACTTTTACGAAACTTGACCTCGTAGAGTGATTTTAAGTAGGGATTGAATTGGATAACTGTACTATCCAATTTAACCATAATCAAGACAGCTTGACTAGCGATTTGAGTATATTTATACCAAGACCTAAGCTCAAGCCATTCAAATTGTTCAACTTGACCAAATCAAGATTGTTTGAAATAGATTCAATTCATTTTTACCAATTGTCAAACTCAACCACGCTAGGGTTGAGTTGATTATATTGCGAAATTCACACCCTTATCGATACTATTCAAATGACGTTGACTTCATTCGTTACAAGTATTAATTGATACCTCAGCTTAAAATTCATAATCATTAATATATTTGGTACGAATAATGCATAGAAATCGTTCATAAATTATTTTTATTTATAGCTTTTAGTGATAAATTCAAAATCGATAAACCAAATGAGCATCTTTTAGCTCCAAACAAGAGTATTAAATCAAAAAATATATAATTGTAGAAAAACTAAACAAATAAATGAAAATAATTACTTATAGCATATAGAATTCACACAATTATTAATATTTTAAACTGATCGGAATGATTTAGGAAAAGAAAAAATGCTCATCAAATCAAATTTGACAACGTGTGCCAACAATTACCTTTAAAATTTGAGTGAGAAAAAATCTTGGACAAGAAAGGAAATTCCTAGGTGGTCCGACTGAGTGTGCCTAAATCTTGCCAGGTCAGCAAACGAATTTAAGGGGTCCCACAAGGTGGCCCTCTTCTTATAGTAATAATTATTTCTCTAGTGTAAAATCATAGTGAGGTCCCTAACTATTCAAAACTATGCAGATGGGTCCACAATATTTAAACCCCAACTTGCCCTAACGCTAATCTCAATTGCTCCCTTAAATCGAGTAACTCTATTTATCATTAGTGGTATAAGTAGCAGTAAGTTCCTAATTTATTGTCTAAAATTAAGGAACAATTATCACATAAATCGATGATCATCACCACTAATTATAAATAACATTATTCCTATAAACCTAGCCTCGTAGGCTTGTACCGTAAAAACATGAGCTCGAGAAATCTTTGCATGCTATTCTTTCTATTGTTCTAACTTCTAATCCAATTCAGATGATTAGTGGGGGGAAAAAAATCTCAGCTAGGTGGTCCACATTTACCTAAGTTTTGCCAGGTCAGCAAAGGAATTTAAGGTGGGCCCATGTGGACATGTTGTGGGCCCTCTAGGTTAGAATAGCTTAAATCACATTAACATACTTTACTAATTAATTCAGCATCCAAAGATTCGCCGTCGAAGTTGACAAGTTGAGTTGCTTTCAATATCTCTTCTAATTGTCTCTAATTATTTCTAAATTAGCTTTTACATTCTTTGCAAATAAGTCCTTAATTTTTAAACTCGTACACTCAAGTTTCAATCCTTAATTGACGTGGCAGAAGAACTCCGTCTGAATGCATACGGTCCAAATTAATTGCGGTAAAAATAAAATGCAAATTAATACTAGTAGATTACTTAGCTCTTCACAATTGCACAAGTTTGAGGACTCATTTGCAAAAACATATATAGTTTAGGGACTTCCATCGCAATTTCTTGAACGCGTTTACAACGTTACAAATAGGTTACATACACAAGGCAGATTTTCTTGATGAGCAAGATATACCCCATACACACTGCACACTTTTTGACAAACGGGAAAGCTTTTTTGCTTTATAATCAACTACTTTTCTTGGTTAAATCGTTACTAAAAAGTTCGGATTAAACAAATAAAGTTCCTTTATTGACAAAAATACAAGAAAAGATAGTTGGGATTTTTCATATATGAAAAAGTCGATTGAGTTCTATAATTATTAGCTTACTACGATTCTCTTTTTAGTTTAGTAGTATGTTATGTGTGCATGCATGTACAAATATGTGTTACTTGTGGAAAAGATCGGGGATTTTGTGGCAAAAACATTAGCCCTTGTTTGACACTCATTTTGGAGAAAAAAAATTGATTTGGAATAGTGATTGATGGAAGAATGTGTGATTAAAAAGTAAGGAAAATTTTTGGGTTTATGTGTAATATTATTTTATTGATAGAATGTGTTGTTGAAATAAAGAATGAGAAAAAAATGAGAATGAGAAAAAAAATGGATGCCAAACAATGGCTATGTTTCTTTTTTTAAAGATTTGTCGCACATGATCATAAAAAAATTTTATGCATATACATCAGCAACTCCCGATGTCACCACTATCATCAGGGTCGACCCTAAGAATTTTGAGACCGTAGACGACTTTATATATATAGGTAGGATACTTTTTTTGAGAAATCCAAATTTGGAAGCCCTCGGCCATTGCCTTAGTCGCTTTGCCCCAAGTCCTACTCTGTTCATCATCATCGTCACCACCAATTGTAACACAATGTATTACGACTTACAATAATTGCATCACCATCAACAATTGTAACACATCGCGTTACATTGTTGATCTTGCCACCACCACCATTGACATCCCATCACGAACCACCACACCATCAATCATCACTAGTCACAAACCCTAAAAAAGAAGAAAAAGCAATTTTGAAGGTTATTGGAACGAAAAATTCGCCGATAAGAAAATTGTCGATGTCATCGGCTCCGAAATTTATCAATATAGTAGAATACCTCCGCTATCACCATCACCATCACCATCACAACAAAGAAAATTACCCATTCTACCATTGAAACCAAGCAGTAGCCAACAACCAGACCTCGCTAAAATACGACCACCGTACGCAGTTGATTAAACTTTTTCCCATATGTCTTATATGCTAATAAATTCTTGCAAAAATGAGTGGCGTTTTGTGTTATTTCAAGTTATGATTCATATTTAGTTCCTTGTACGAGAAAGTAGACACAACCATTCGATTCGAGGACCGAATTTTTTTTAAATTCAACTTGAGGCACGTTCCTGTACCACATTTTAAAAAATTGTCCCACTTTCATTCTTCATAGGTGACAAGACAGGGGATTGTCTTGTGGGAAAAGCTCCTCTAAAATCAGAACACACATAATTTATAACCTGTTAAAAACGCGTAAACACGTTATCTTGCAGTAAAAGCTCCTCCCGAAATTATAATTAATTTGATGTCGATCTTTTATATGATTATTGCGTTTTTGAACTTCTTAATTAATGTGAACTCAAATGAATAATAATTCTTATATCTTAAAGAATATTCCGCCATATGTCCTCCACTCCACCGCAGGCTCACAGCCACCACTCACCGGCCCCGTTGCCGCCAATTGCACCACCACACCACAGCCACATGAGAGTCCTGCCATGTGAATCCTAGCTCTCTAGACTCGATTTTTAAAACCCAGTCCCCTATGGCTCCGCCACTGCTCCCACACATAGCTCAATTTTCTTTTTCTTTTTTTGTCGGCATGTATAATTTTCATATGATGCAAATGCAATCGAGACTCTAATCTCTAGCAGTTTAGGTACCTCCTTCGACGTGAATAATTCACTAACTTCGTATATGGTTACATAAAGTTATTTAAAATAAAACCCTGATCCCGAAATTACTCTTACAATACGATACCGAACCGTGGGGCTCCGTCTATGCACCCCAACTTCTCTGTGGCTAACCTAATGTGCTAGTTAATTCTAGTATGGGTCCGGATCGCTCCATGAACTAGCTAGCCCACATGATGCTGTCATGGGGACATGGTCGAATAAAAGGCGTGATCTTGAAGAAAGTAGATCAGAGCCGCCGCAATTTAAATGAAACTTTTGAACAGACAAAAATTGCATGCATTTTATTATATATTAATTAATTAACGAGAAAATATTTGTTTAGGTTCAGACAAATATTTCACTTTTTAAAAAATCATTCAATCCGCGTATCGATCTGTCTTCTGATTGTCATTTTGCATATTCATAAAAAAAATAATAATGAAATCACGAACTCGATCCAAATATGCGTATCATACTCGATCCGTGAACAATATCTAATATTATTTAATAAAAATATTAAAAAAAAAAAGTATGGACAATTTATTCTTAATCATTAATTATTAAGATTTAAGAACCCTGTCGTCTAATCATTTCACAAGTTGTATGAATCTCTGAAATTAATCTATCATTTTCAAAAGGTGAATTTAATAAGATTTTAATGAACACATGCATGGAATATGAATAATTTCCCAGGCAGTATCAGTATGAATTTATGATTTTAATTATTTTCTTTTAATTAAATAAGATACAAATTAATGATCTTGATTGTAAGCATAAAAATGTATTGAAATGTTTTTTATAAATTTAAATAAAATAAAGAATTTTCAAGTTTCGTTACTACTCATTTATGAAAATTATACACGTATTCAAATTTCGATAAAAATTGTTTTCAGCTTATACTTGAGGACCGACCGCAAGTAATGGAGATATATATATATATATATATATATCTGTGTGTATGTATAATTGTGAGTATTAGCGACAGTGAGCTTCTTTTAAGTAGAGAAGAAGTCATTTTAGCGTGTGAAGCGAGAGAGGAGATGATGTGGGTTTACTTTCTTGCAAAGCAACCGTGTATAGGAGGACACCTAAGCTCTTTAGGCTTTAGCTATCTACCTCTACGGCCCTCCAACGTAGGCCCGATCGACAAATTTGTTCTACCGCCGCGTGACAAGTGTCGCTTAAAGATATATATATGTCCGCGCAATCGAAAGTTAAAATTAAAAGAAAGTATTGTACGAGAAGTTGTTTTGAGATAGAAAAGACATATCATTGATAGTTTTGTTCCAGCAAGAAAGCACATATCCTCAAACAGTTTTTGTTCGTAGTTAGTAGGATTTGATTGTTTAATAATTATTATTCTACAACTTGATTCATACGCACGTCTATTTCGCGGTTTTCACCGAGTTTTTTTTTTTCGAGACAGCGTTCAGATCGTTACGCCAGAACTTATCGATGATATGGACAAATTCCTTGCTCCATGACGTGTTAAAATAGGTTTCTTTTGGCTCGATTTTTTTTTTTTTTTCATTTTTTTTTTCCTCAAAATCCATGCTAGAATTAAACACTTTTTCAGCTAAGCATGTAAATCGTGGCTATTAATACAATTATCAGCCAAATCAATGAAGACACGCGTTCGAAAATTATTAGAAAATTTGTTTTGATATGAAAGACTAGACGGGATCGAAAAAATATATATTTATTTAATAAAAAAGCCCTACGATATGACAATAATTTTTGACATTAATTAACAAATAATTGAATAAAGAGATACACGGGGTTAGTGGATTTTCTTGTGATTTTGAAATGTCTTAAGAACCCTTTTCTAAGACACTGTTCTTAGGAATATTTCTGATCCTTAATTGAATTATTAATCAAAACAAAACAAATTTGCCGTCGCCAATGCTTCTTGGTTTGTCGTCAAATTGACCCTACTGCTTTTTAATTAACCGCATCAAATTATTTTTGATTTAGTAGATTTGGCCATTTAGAAGTTGGGAATCTTGAAATTGTCCCTACAAAATAACACGGCATGGAAAATTAACTACAATACGTACTTATCGATATTCCGTTGGTAATGGCGTACAACTTTACAAACGGACTAATAGATGTTGTGTAGGTGATAATCGATGACTTTATGGATGAGTATGAATTTATCGACAATTCTATGCTTAGTAAAAGATTTACTTTCGATAGAAGTAAACTTTTTTTTTTTTACAATATAGAGAAGTATATTCTTTTTCTAGTAGCAGTTAAAGCAATTAATATGTGGAATATCATTATATTTGCATATAGCATACCTAATGTTCACATCCATGACTTCTTACTCATACAAATATATAAGCAATTATCATTAGCCAAACAGAGAATATTTCAGTCTACTGTAAATCGATTCATCCTTGCCAGGGTTGGGTTGGATTGATTTTGAGTCCAACCCAATATGTTCGATTTGACAATAATTCAAACTTAAACCAACCCATTCATGGTTGGTTTGGACTTGAGTCCCATTCAAGTTGGACCCAATAATTCTTTTGTTGGACAATTTTTTTTTGGGCCCAATGATTGAGACTTTTTTTCGTTGAATTTGAACATTTTTTTAAAAGTTTGATACCATTTCAATTTGGACCAATTTCAGTTACATTATTTTTAAACAATATATCAACAATTGATAATATCTTTAAATTTAAATAGTGAGAATTATGTACTCCACTAATTTTTTTTTACAATGTAGAGAAGTAAATTCTTTTTATAGCAGCAGTTAAAGCAATTAATATGTTGAATATCATTATATTTGCATATAGCATACCTAATGTTCACATCCATGATTTCTTACTCAAATACAAATATATAAGCAATTATCATTAGCCAAACAGAGAATATTTAATACAATTCGAACTTCAGTCGACTGTAAATCGATTCATCCTTGCTATCATTACATATTAAAAGAATAAGAAAAGGTTCATCGCACTCGGAAAAGATACCAGTCAGTCTAGGAAATTCTTATTTCCAAAGGGAGGCTCCTCAATTTTTGAAGAAGGTAATACAAAATTGAAGTTCAATCAAACAACCCTCTTTTGTACAGTTACAAGCCCATGTAGGGAACCTGAGTAGGTAGCTGCTGCAAAAAAGTCTATGCAATAACCAATAATCCAGCTATGATAATGCAAGCTGTGGACAGCCAAGGTATAAATTCAGAACCCAGATGGCAGCATTTTAGTAAGGTCACCAGGTCAAGACTTTACAAGATCTTCATATAGTCAGCCAACCTATAATGCCCATGATCTGTAAATTCAATGGAAAATGCAGCTGTTAGAATTGGCCTTCAACTCGATACCGATGGTCCATACTAATTAAATTGTCATTTTCTTAATATATATATAAGATGACTAGGCATTAAATAATTTGCCCTGGAGGAAAATGGCGAAAAAAGATATGCAATTATGACCATGTAAGTACAATTACAGAGTCTGAAATGATACATAAGGTTTGCACGCATATAACCAAATCATAGAGCTCGCTAAAATTTCGTGGAGGCAATTAAAACACCAAAATCTCAATCATAGAGGTTCCAACATGTCTGACAAATATAGATCTATCTTTTGGCAGTATTCATATGAAGTGGCTGCCATCAAATTCTTGAGCTCGTACATCTCCGTTATTCAACTAAGACAGCGTATAAAAGAAGAATAAGTCAAAATCTGGTGCTTTAAGGCAGCTGACTTCCACCAAAGGTGTTGGCACATCCACATTCAAAAGAAGCTTAGATTTGGAGGCTAAGCAGCTTAATACGTGGGGAAGATGACAATGAGGCATGTATGGGGCACAGAGATATCTAGGAGTGTGAATTGTGTACTGCTACAAACGCTGCTATGTTCTGAAAAAGATGTGAAATTCCAAGACAAAATAAAGTATATATGAAATAATTGACATAAAAATCTAAGATAACAGATGGAAAATGATATGCAATAATGGATAGAGGCCTTGGATTGTAGCTTGGAATTATGCAGAATGGCATGTCGATGTACTTGAAGTCAGATGAGGCTTTGTGTTAAGAGAATGATGCTAGGAATATGGATTTAAATATATGCAGTCAGTGGTCATTAGAAGAAAGAAGCTACTTTTACTTGGCTAATCCCAGTGATAGGAAAAGGATGGTCTGATTATGGAAACATGTTTGTCCATGTATAAAATTCTTGCTTCTCATTATTGAAAATCAGTTAAATTATTCAACTTAATCCATTTTTAGATATTTTAGTTACCACACAACCTTCCATTAAAAGAAGTTCTCAACAATACATTAAAGTTGATGCAAATGTTGTATTTTCACATTATTCTCCCATATAAGAGTGGTTTATTAGCTCTACCGAAGGTGAGGTGATTGAATAGCCAATATTTTAAAGGCCCAAAGGCAAGATGTGGAAATTTTGAAGATCAAGAAAAGAGATCAATATCAGGAACAGATAAACTTAATTATGAAACAAGGATGGTATACCGTTATTTAGAACCAGGTATTGTATCAATGCTAAATTCACCAAGTTAGGTGCATTGTGCAGTGAGCTATGAGCATAGAAACCAAGCACCTCTGTTCATCCAAAGAATAGATGGGTAGAGAGAGATGCCTATTAACATTCTTGAGGATATGCTACAGAGTTGCATAATGAGCTACTGAGGATTGTGGTTTGGTTATAACAATAGCTTTCAATTCGGATTACAGAGGGGTGTCATCTGTCATTTAATGACATAAAGAGAATTGCCTGCAACCTAGTTACCCATCACTTTATTACTTATTACCTGATCCAGTTCTTGAAAAGGTCATAAATATACAACTCAGTTCAACTCAACAAAGCCTCGTCCTATTCTGAGATCCCATATATTGATCCGGATTTTCCACACTGCTCAATCAATGAGTCATCTTCAATATTAAACTATAATGTCATCTTTCTCTAGTTAATATGAAACATAAAATTAGAATTTCATGAAACAAATCCCTAAACTAATAATGCGATTATTATTCACAATTTTGTGTATGTTGAGGTCCTATGTGAAGTGAATACAAATCCCTAAACTAATAACACAATTATTATTGACATTTTTGTATATGTTGACGTATTCTTGTTCATAATTACTCATATAAAATATATGTTTTTACTATACACAAACTTGACAATCAAACAAATAATGATATTTAGAAACGCTAGTTTTGTTGCATTTGTAACCCCCAAGTACAAAATACCTTTATTAATCTGGGTGAATATGTAACTAAAGCGAGTTACATACCCGATTTTCAATCCTTCGCAACTCGGACAATTAACCCACTAGGAGTCTGGACAGTTTTGAGGTGACCTGAACCAATTAGATCTCTAAGATGAAATCTCATATCTAGAGGAGAAAATCGGAGGCGCTTCTTCTCCAAAGGAGTCATCATCATCTCTTTATATTTCCTACGGTTGAGGAATGAGAGAACCTCCTTTCTGCCCTAAAATACAATATTAGGCATCAATGCATATGAATAGTTCAGAAAAGTAATACAAGTGTCAAACTTGTAAAGCCCTTCAAAGAAAACATTCTCAATTTCATTTTATGAGAGACCAAGAGAGTATTCGAGCAATATAATTTCTTAGATAGAAATTAGTTGATTACAAATGGAACTAAGCAAAGTCATGCTCTGCCATCATTTCCATATTTCAAGATACCATTCAACAAGAAAAATACAGGCTAAAGGTAATGCTTGCATAGATAATTTGAAGTATAGGCAAAAATATGGCAAAAAATCATCTAAAGTTAAATCGATATCTAAGAGGGTGTTCAATAGTATTCCATGCCGAAAACTAAAAACATTAAGTGATTGCTGGAAGCAGCATGTATTTTTTGTTAATGTGAAGTCCATCCGAGAAAGGTGAGCATCTTTAAGCCTACTCTACTCATCCAAATGGTGGTTTGGCATTGCCCCCCTACCCTAGTATATAAATACGAAAAATGATTACAAAGAAGGCGGGCATGCCGCCTTACCTCCAAAATACAAGGAATTCCTGCCCAACATGCAAAATCGCAAGATGGAGGTTGTTTGATAACATTTAGTGATGTCGCTTAAAAAAAAAACTAAACACACTTAGAATCAATGTAAAACTTCAATCAAATTTATCTTGATTATCAATATCATTGAATTAAAATAAAGATCAATTATAAAAGCTTCAAATGTAACTACGTGTGAATACATGATATGGATATATTTACATATGCATAAATTGTTTGAAAATGTATATAACAAGCATATGTTGTTATATAATCTAATATATGTTAATATATTAGACAAGAAGGTTTCTAAAATGACGAAACAATTCTATGATTGAAATATTTGATCAAGTCAGAGGTTAAAATTCAGTGCCTAGCAAACAAATTTTCATATTGACAATTTTGTAATTACTATGATCAGCACTTAGTGATTTGTATTCAGTTTTCAATTTTCCAAAAAAGCCCTCTAATCATTTTCATACATTGAAAGTATGCATTGATGACAACATAATTTCATGATACGAAAGGTAACTTGTGTCAATAACCAATTACAAATTAGGATGAAAGAACACAATACCACAAACATTTGCACTGTTCATTAACTAGAAAATAACTATTTCTAACGTACAATTTCATCTATTTTTGCATAGGGTTGCTTCATAAAAAGGTTAGTTTATACTTCACATAATCAAGATTCACAACACAATTTACCATTTATGAATTTGATGTATTCAAATAGTGCATGATTCAATCCTATGATCACGGCAGCCAAATTTTATTTCACCATACAAGGAGTTAAATTCCTAAAGAGGTGCCCATGCACTTCTGAAATTACAAATGTTCAAAAATTGTATGCTTAGTCGCATAAAATGGCTCCCCTTAGCTTTGTCTAGTTTAACATACTCTAGTACAAAAAAGTACAGGATAAAAATACCCGAATAATGATCCATTTTAGCTATTTTAAAATTTTGCAAAGACAATTTTACCATTTACCAATACTGATTAACTTTTTAACGAGAGAATATGTTCCATTCTTCTGTAGCAAAGAAAATTGAACTTCAAAAAAAAAATCGTACTAAAAATTTATGCAGCTAATTTCAAAATATAAATTAAGGGTGTGTCTGGCGCTGCTTTTTCCACCCAAAAAATTGATTTTGTAGCCGTTGCACCTCCTTTTCAGCCATCATTTTTGACCATTATACTCACATGTGGGACCCAACTTACTATCTAACGGTACAAAAAATGCTTTGCAAAGCAATACCAGACAAACCCTAAACATTGCATTCATGGTTATCTAGACAAGATCATAAAACTAATAATTCAGATACCCCTTACCTGTGAGAGACCTTTGAGCACTGAACCAATATTTGGAATTGCAAACCAATACATATTTTGATCAATAAGTTGGCGAATCTGAAACAAAATAGCAGTTTCACAAAGCAAGAGGAAGAGAAAGGAACCCTTAAACATAAGAAACATATAATGTACAGCTACTCATTGACACACAAATCTGATGAATGTCATACAACTTTAGGTTGTTTTGACATTCCCTGTTTCAAAGGGGGTTGATGGAATATACATTAATTTCGATTCAAATTCTTTGCATAACTTATTCAGTGTAGAGCATGACGAGTTTATAGGTCTTTTGGGGCCTCAATATACTGGCACCCTTGACACTTGGTTAAGTGTACAACTTTACACCGCTGAATGGATAATGGAGCAACAAAGAAATTTAGTGGTAAAATTTGTAAAAAGAGGAAAAGTGAAGTGAGCGATCATCCAGGATTTTATGTATCGCAAACAATCTTCCATCATTTATCAGCCACTTAAAATTTGAGAGAATTGTCAACTATCCTTTTTTATCTTATGCGATAATCGAGTTCAACAATCATTAACCTACTCAAATTATCTTATGTTGACACTGTCATGGCAACCATATTTTACTCTTGGTTTAAGTTTTTGATTTTATCAAAATAATTTATATAAATACTTTACAGATGCAAAACGATAAATTTAAACGTACTAACATTTATATCTTGTTTGCCGAGATGCAAAACAGTAAACAAATGATTGAAACGAACTTGTGAACCCGCGTCATTAGCTTGTGTAGGGCAAGAATCTATATTTACTTTTAACATCATAAATATAAAGATTGAGCATAAACTACTATCAAAATCATAAAAAATTGGATTGTACACTGAAACAACTGGATGTGTTCAAGTTCATGATCGAAAATTCAAGTACACATTTTTCATAAATGGAAAAAAGAACAAGAGAAATATAACGTTTACTTACAATAATACCAGCATTAATTAATAAAGAAATATGTTCCTCTTTCACCTTTCCACCCATGGACAGAAGTGAACACTGCAAAGGATCCAAGGACATAAATATATAGCCATCTGGAGCCAGTTAAAAAACAGTTCAGAAGAAGCAAGAATAAGGGATTATGTCTTGATACATGAACCTCATTAAGTCAAGACAAAGACTTCATAACAGGTACTTAAAGCGTAAAGCTCCTAATGAATGCCTCCTGCATGAGGCAGTATCTGGGACTTAATATACAGTGGTCTCTACTAAACAACAGGCTTAAGTAATAGATTAAATCAACAGAATATAGGGGCTGATATATTGCAACACGGCACCTAACATAAAATGGAGACAGTTCCTACTAACATATTTATGATCAAAAAACAAGGCTCGCTTTTATTACCTTTATTTTACAACTTGATTGCTGGTGCCAAATATTATTGCATGCAGTAAGATGTCCCATTATAAACATGAGTTTTATTCCATAATTTAGATATTGAAAAATAGTTGCACCAGCACATTTAGAAAAGGTAAGAAGAAGAAAAGTTCTAAAACAGCTTCAGAGTTCCAAGATGCCACACTCTACTAGTCCAACTCTAAGTACACTAGCAGGACTTTTCAGCATGAATAAATTAGAAAAAGTACTTGAATAATCTAGTTAATGAGCATATCACACAAAATATCAATCAAGCTACATGTACACTAAGTTTTACATTAAGTTTGACATTCTTGTGAGGTGGCATTATTTTGGACATTGATCTTCACAACAATTTAAACGATCAATGACATAGATTTTGACAACACTTGGAGTGTCAAACTTGATGTGCACCGAGTGTGTACAACTAGTTTAATCCCACAAAATATACATGAAAAATGAGACAAACATGCATAGATTGGTTCAGCAGTGGGCAACATAATGCAAATTGAGGAATGGAAAACTCACGAGCTCTTGATGACCAATGCTGGTATCCAGCTTTGAATGTATTACATGAGTCTTAAACCATTCAAAAACCATATGATCATCTTGAGTCTTCACTTCCATTCTTTTCACAACATGTTCAATCTGAACCATGTTTAAAGACTTCTGTCAATTCACTAATTATTCAAGATTAATAATTTTTTATTTTTACTTATGAATAAAACCAAGCCAACAAAAGGATATGCAGTAATGAACAGGATCATAGCACAAATTACTGCACAAAACAGTGAGGATTCAAATAGTGACCATGCATAAATAAAACAAAATATATTCAGTCACCGTTTTAATTATTGATATTGAATGCATTGATTAACCACTAATACCAATGCATTTGTCTTCTCGACTTACAGTGATATCCTACTCAACTACAGGAACAAAAAGTAGAACTACGAGCTGCGCAATTTACATCTAACGACCCAAAACCCCACCAGATGGTAACGCATTTTTGTTACATAAGATAACTTGAATGATGGGCTTACTGACTGATCAACTGAAAGAAGAGGAATTGAAATGGGTTCGACTAGAGAGAAAAGATATAAGAGTACCATGTCAGCTGAAATCAACAAAGTATGTTGGACCAATTACGCTACCCCATGATAATTATATTATTACTTATGAGGGAGCAAATAAAAGGTTTTCAAAGATCTGAAGGAGCTAAGAAGATCATTCCATCCCAAAGACCAAAGTTATAAGGGGAGAATATATATTTTCAAAGATACTAGAGTTTCTTTGGAAGGCCAGAGACTCTCTAATTAGAAATCAAGTATAGATTCAAAGAAGAACAGTTGTTAATTTTACAACTTACAAGTCATTTTAGGGCTATTCTACGGTCTTTCTATTACTTCCACAAATGGATCATGGTGCTGTTCTCGTTCAAGATATGTGCAAGGGCAACAATGTGAATCACTAGCATATTTGAAAGTCCTATTTAATGTTAGGTTATTACTTGTATTCATGTAACACGTGATTTTAGTAAAAGTACAAAAAACTCCAAATTCTCACACAGAAACAACTTATGAACAAATTTTTAAATATTCTCTATGAAGAAAAAATATCAATTTTGAACTGGGCAGCCAAGAAAAACCAACCTGATTTAGGTAGTCATCCATAAACATTACAGCATGATCATCCTGACCAGTATTTAACTTAAATATCCGCAAAACTCTATCCCTTCGTAAAGACTACATAAGATGAAAAAATACGCAGATCATAACATGCTTCCATCATTTACGACCAATAGTGGAAAAGAGGTGACTAGAACATCCAGCTGATGAAGAAAGATGAAAAACTTTTGTCAAAGGGGAGAGAGAATAAAGTCTTTCAAATTCCTCTGGTGTAAAGGAAAAATTCAAGACTTACTACAAAACACATACTGTTACAGAGTGCAAGAAGTTAAAAGTTGTTTACTAAAATCACCTAATTGAATAGAATACTGTCATGAATTCTAATCATTGTACCATGTTTATCAAATGCACAATATTTAGCACAAAACCCAATAATACAAAACAAGCACCCAAGTCCTTTCCGATTTCCAAGTAAATTTAGGTCAGTTACATGAATATGTTACCCTTTCACCTTTTTCGTTCCTGATCCACAGTTCTGTCTGTTGAAAAATCCAATAAAGAAAAATCTTTTGCAACCATGTCAAGCATGTCAGTTGTTGAGAGAACTCGATAGTATTAATAAAAAACAATTACAAACTTATAACGAGTGATTTTAGAAATAAAACAAACCTAATGATGGAATTTATTTGTTTATAGAACTTGAAGAAACATAGTACAGCGAGACATAACTCAAAAGGGAGGAATGTGGGTTGAGAGGGTTTATTGTGATTCCAACGAGAAATGCCAATGTCCACAGTATACATTGAAAGAATGCAAGCAGAAATTAAGTCACGTTGATTTAGATACGAGAGAGAGAGAGAGAGAGACGTGTCAATATTTTCTGGCCAAGTCACCATACCTCTAATTCCCTATCCACTTGTGTCCTGTCCTTTATGCTGCTGTACAACTGTGATTGCAAAACAAAAGGCTGGATGGAAACCTGAAGGCACATAATAAGCAGTCATTGGAAGTTCTAAATGAAGGTAAAAGTGGAAACTGGGAATGATAAATCAAAATCATTAAACACCTTAATTGAGAAATTGTGTTGAAAATAATCCGAGTACGTAAATTTCCTAAACAAAAATTAACTTTTCAAAACTTTAAGACTCCATTTATAGCATTAAAACTTATCGGATTACTCTTGTTCCTTTCTTTTTCATTGAGCAGCTTCTCCAATTATTCTTCATATTATTTTCAGTATCTATAAAAGGTGAATACTCTTTCCTTTAAGTTTATTTAAAAAGGCTTCGCTCGTTCTATCTATAAAGATAAACGTAAACACCAAGAAGAAGTATAAGAAGTTACAATCAAATGCTGCATTCAGAGAACTGGGATTCAGGTGACTGGCTGCTGAAATATGATAAGTTCTCATTAATCATACACCAAAGTTATACTATAAAGCCCATTTCTTGACCTGTGTTGCACCATCAGTTTGTAAAGACTAGATTTTCCATTGCTACCAAATACAAATCCCATTCACAGGGCTCCATTCACCGGTTTCTTAACAGCCCATTTAGTTTTCACTAACAAAAATTGGATGCAATTTCAAAAATGAAAAAGACCCTTTAGTTCAATTGAGCAGCTTTCAAACACATGCAATCCGACTCAATTAACATAAAAAATAGTGCAGACCTTTTCAATGTGAGGAAACTGGGCGTGCATTATTTGAAGAGCCACCATAGTGTCACTAAAAGAGAAATTCTCCTCTGCACAATTATGTATACTTCCCCAACGTGAATTCCCAGGGAAAAAAAAGAGGGGGGGGGGGGGG
>CAIGRO010112047.1:0-11721 GCA_903798355.1 Fraxinus baroniana | reverse complement strand
ACAGCAACATCGCGACACTGCGTTCACAGCGAAACCACCTCCATCCCCCGTCGATGCCAAACACACCACAGCACACACCCACCACCAAAAATCGCGGTGCCGTCACCACCAGTCACTCTAAAGATCTTCGAACGACACCGCAGTACACCCACACACCAAAAATCACAGCGCTGTCGCCACATATCAGCAAAAATGGGGTGTAATCAACACCATCAAACAAAAACCCATCCAAACCCTCTCCAACTGCCAGATCCACCACACAAACACCACGACTACCACACAAAACACCATCCAAAACTACAAAATCAGCACCACCCGATGAATAGATTGGGAGGGAGGAAGTGAAGAGAAACGAATTAGGTTAGGGTTTTGATAGATTAAGGGTTTGATATTTAAAATAAAATACATGATCTTTGAATAAAGAAATTGTGGACCTGATTTTTAAAAATCAATTTTTAAACTCCTGATTTTCTATAATTTCCCTTTAAAAATATGACGGGGATTGGAACTCCATAGAAACTCGTGGTTGTTGAACTTGAAAATCATACCGACACTGGCCCATTTATTATGGTGTGTCAATTTGATCTACTTTTTTAATAGTGTCAATCATCTTGGGTCTAGACCGCTCGTTCCATTTTGACACCACTTTGTTAACGGAAGCTGGCCAGAAAAACTAGATATTCTCCTTACCTTGTTTTAGGACAATAATTGAGATCACCAACGAATTTGAGGGAAATTAAAATATATTCTTGTCAAGTTAGCATGAATTATGAACTAGATCAGACTTTGGTTCCCTATAGTTTAGCATATTTACAACTACAACTCTATAAGAAAAATATCAACCCACAAAGGCTAACACATAGGAATAATAAGTCACTTAAACCGAAGCTCTCTTCGTCTTCGATCATCCCCTACACGAGAGCAAGCAAAAGCCAACTGGTATACCGACATGGGCTAACCAGTCTCTACCATCCTTGTCCGAAGTATGAGACGGGAAAAAATGAAGAAATGGGGCAGCTTAAACTATCAAGACTTAAATTTCTTTCAAGACTTAAATTTCTTTTTGAAAGCAGGGCGATTACTAGTAAGAAGCTGCTCATTGCCATATATACTCTTAATGGTTACCAGCTTCTAAGTAAAAAAGACTAAGAGAGTGTTTGGTAGGGATTAAAATTAGATTTATAGTAGATTTTGATAGAAATTTTTTGAAATGTGTGGTTGAAAAGTTGTGGGACCCATTAAAGATATGGTTAATATTGATTGTTTTACTTTAACTTATATTAAAATTTGATATTAATCTGTATCAAACAAGGCCTAAATGAGAAGTGAGAATTATTGGATGCGATTGAATTACAATAATCTTATAAAATCTCCTAGTAACGAATGTGAATGTGATCATTAGTAAAAGAGATACTATAGCCGGTGTATGATGACGAAGAGCATAAACGAAAAAGAAAAACTTACACTCACGCTTTGTCTGTTAGATTGCCAATTGCTTTATTGGATTAGTGGACGCCACAAGACAAATTAGTTGTACAAGTACGTTCGACTTATTAAAGGATAGTATTTGTGATTGTGTGATTATACGTCAAATTATAAGGAACTTGTAATTTTTGCCAAACATGCACTAGTGAGTATACTGATATAGAGGAAAAAGAAATCTATTTAAAAACTATAGATCCAATTTTGAATTCTATATCAAGAAACTATTTTTCCAGGTAAGAATTTTGTGGCATATAATCACCAGATTCATTTATTCAAAAATCATTTCTTTCAGATATCTATTTTGATTACTGTCAATAAACCACCTGAAATGTAACTCACCAAAAATACAAAGCAATATCCGTAAAATGGAAGTTTCCAAAAGAGAACAATATGGTGATATATATAGCTTGAACCAACATTTGACAAAAAAAATTAAGAAAAACTCGTTATTGTAATCGATGTGCAACTGATTCTCGATGCGAAGATATAGTCTTTGGGTGATCCGAAATCTCTTCTTCCTGAGATTATGATCTGAAAACTATACCTTCCCAAGTCTTGGGTATCGAATTATGATCCGAAATCTATTCTTCCTGAGATTGGTTTTGCATTTCTTAACATTTCGTCGTCCCCACCCTCCATCGATGAATCCTTGAGCAAGGACTCAAGAAGGGCAGTGTCGATATCCGAGAACCCAATATTGTTCAAGTCAAGAAGTCTCAATTACTACACTGCTAGCCATATTTCAAGACAGAAAACAAGAGTGGAAGATGAGAAAATGAAATTAAAATTTAGACAGATGCAACTTATGGAGGAAAGTTTAATATACATAGGGAGCTATAACTCAATTAACATGTGACACAGTCCCATGTTGTTCCCACTGTACATGTACATATACCTAGTTAATTATGAATATAATTGATGAATGAAATTACTTTGAATATATATATATATATATATAAGCATAGGTGTAGCAAGATTTAATTGTATAGCATAAGGACGATCATATGTTACGTCCATGTTTGGCTCACATTAAAATTCTTATTCTCATTCTTCTACTCATTTTCAGCCACACATTCTTCAATAAAATAATATTTTCCATCACATCAATAAATTTCCTTCTTTTTCAACCACATATTCTTCATCAATCTACTATTCCAAAATACATTCTTCCAAAATAATATCCATCAAACACACTAACATTATAAATATTGTCGATATATAGATCACATTCAAATTGTTATTTAAGTTTAATGTTAACACTATCGTTTAAGCTAGTGTAGCATTTAAGGCGGAAAAGCAAAATTGTAAATATTGACAAGAGTCAAATTCTGTTGTTCCAATCTCTGCGTCCCTTGTCCGACTAATCAAAATTTGACTCATCGCTATAATTTTTAATTGTCAAAATTTTTATGGCAATGTAATTTCTTAAAGGGTAAAATGTATCCCTCGAAAATTTTGATTGCGGGACAACCAAGACAACATAAAGATGGACAAGTAGATTTGGATTGATTTGAAGTTGAATCATATCTTACAACTACCACTCATGTGCATCTAGGATTGTTTAATAATTGTGTTTGTTTCTTACTTGATAATCAAGGAGTTAAAGTATTCGGTTTGTTGTGGAGTTGGAGCATTAATTGTTTGTGTAAAACATAAGTGTCCTAAGGGACATGATGCTGATTTATGCCGTGAATACTCTATTCATAAAGGCATCTTCTATGCATGCTCGTGGCAAATTGTTATATCATGCATCAGCTAAACATTATACGAGATAGACAATAAATTAAATATTTCACTCTTTTTAATATTAGTTAGTGGTGTTTCATTCACTCTATGGTGGAAAATTTGAGTTCTATAATTTAGAATTTTTGTCTATTATTTTAGAAGAATGTATTTTGGAATGAAAAGTTATTGATGTGATGAAAAATATTATTTTATTGAAAAATGTGTGATTAAAAATGAGTAGAAGAATGAAAATGAAAATTTTGATATGTACCAAACAAGGGCTAAAATAATAATGGTTATTCTAAAACAATACTTATAATTTTATTTTATTTTTAAAAAAGAGTGGAAGTAGAAGTGTTTTTTATTCATAATGGGATATGATTTGACGTGACATTTTTTTAGAAAGTTTATTATCAAGAATCAAGATACAATTCCTCGAAAAAATAAAGTTCAACATAAACATATTATGCCATAGGGACAATTAATATCAAAATTAAAACTATTTGATTATTACGATAAATGTCATTGATCTAATATGTAGAAAGCTCGATAGTAACCAGTTTATCTATTCACATTTAGCTATCGTGGTGACTACTTTATTTGGGGGGCCAAAAACAAAAGCATTACATATTATTGCATTTGAGAGGTTGATTAACAATATTGGAATGCCCCGATTTGTTATCATCATCACGATTCACGCGTAAAAAGTAAACAGTGTACTCTTTTTCCATTGATTGAGGTTTAGTCCTGCTAAGATTTTTTTCTCAAAAATGATAGCTCTACTTACTTTCCCTTGATATTTTCTTACTTTCCCTTGATATTTCCTTGCATTAGTTAATATACTTTACAATGGATCAAACCTTTTTTATATTTGGTCAATATGTGGAATTGAAGCATTGTCCGCACGTGCAACCACCACGTTTACAGCTAACCCTGGTGACCCTAGCATTCATATGCATCTATGACACTTTATAAAATGAGCATTTTTTGATAAAGAAGTTAATTTAAATATCTACTAGGTCAAGTTTAAGAGTTTAATTTATATGCTCAATTTTAGATGCACCATTATATGGTATAAGGCCATGGCATGTTTTCTCATATCAATATAGATTTACAATCGACATAAGGCCATATTCGACCCCCATTTTTAAGTTCACTTTTGTTTAAACTCATTTTCAACCATACATTTTGTGGGATACATAACTTTTATCAACTTTTCAACCACACATATCATTAACGTTTATCAAAATCTACTAAAATTTTGATTTTTAGCAAAACCAAATGGACGAATTTCAATGCTTTAAATTAAAATGTATACATATATCAAGTACTAAGAAAACAATAGTATTACAGATTGAACCATTTTTTCTGATTCAAAGACAATAAAAATTAAAGCATGCTAAGATTTTAGCCATATGTTGTGTCCTGATAAGTTTCTTGCCACAAAGATGTATAACCCATCTCCTCCAAGGGTAGTACCCCATAATCTTGTGAATAATCCTCAAGCCCTACAAATTCGTCTGCACCATGCTCCATCAAATAATTTGTCATATAATCTGTAGTCCAACCAAAATCAAAATCAAGAGATGATGTTGAACAACTGTCCATTAGATCCAAATCAAGTGATGAACAACCATCCACATAGCTACCTTCACAAGTCTCGGGTATCGAATTATGATCTGAAATCTCTTCTTCCAGAGATTGGATTACATTTCTTAACATTTCTCCGTCTCCACCCTCCATCGGTGACTCAAGTAATGACTCGAGAAGGGCACCGTCGATATCTGAGAACTCGATGTCGTTCAAGTCTGAGAAAGAAGTTTCAATTGCTATACTGCTAGCCATATTGCAAGAAAGAAAACAAGAGTGGAAGATGAGAGAATGGAATGAAAATTTAGACAGGATGCAAATTATGGAGGGAAGTTTACTATATATATAGGGAGATATTATACAACTAGCATGTGACAGTGTGCCATGATGTTCCCACTGTTCATGCACCCATACCTAATTATGAATATAATTGATGGATGAACTTACATTGGATCAAATAAATCTTATATTTATTATTACAACTACTATTCATGTGCATCTAGGATTGTTTAATATTTAAGTTAGTTTTGTTACTTGCTTTTTAATCAAGGATTTAAAGTATTTTTTTATATGAAACACTACTGTCCTAAGTGTAGATTCAAAAAATGAAATCAACAGATGTCTAGCCTACTCTTACCAAGTCAAGTACAATTCCGACGCGTTCTTACCAGAATAACGACGGTAAATGGGCGGAAATGGACGCGTGAGGCACTTTGCGGCGAGAGACAAAAAAAGTTCAAGTTCCGACGGTGTGAAACGAAAGCAATCGCACCAACAATGTTCACCGGACGGAAACCAAAGAAATTTACGTTACAATCAACGGGAATATGTGGAAGGACGGGTAAAAATGTGTATTGAAGTCGCTATGTTGCCTATTGAAATTTGTGTTGAACGAGCTTGTAAAGATGATCAACTTATATTCTACTAAATCTTTGTACTAATTTCTCAAGAGTTTAAGTGTATATTTCCACTTTCCAGTATATGATTGTCAAAAATCCAACCCCTTCCACATGCAAAGAGAACCTATTTATAGTGTCTTAATTGACGTGGTGATCGTTGGATAAAAATCCAACCCCTTCTACATCCAGATCTTGGTTTATTGTCTATAGTAATTGAAAAGACAGCACACAAACATGATCTTCAAGATATGAATTATGCAAATCTTGGTGTAACAATAAAGCAAAAAGGTGATGGTGCAATGAATGTGTTGTGTGACCTAATAAAAATTAAGTGGCATAAATCTTATAATAAAAAATAAAATTAAGCCATTGTTAGACATCCATTTTTTTCTCATTCTCATTCTCATTTTTTTTTCTCTTTCTTCACTTCAACCACACATTCTCATTGCTTTTTAACTACACATTCTTCCATCAATCACTATTCCAAATAGGTTTAATGGTTAAAGTCTTCATCTTTTTGTTTAATGTCACGACTACGAGACACGTACTTGTGAGCCTGCATAACATTTAGAAATTATAAAACTCGTATGTGTAATTTTCTATTTGCTACTAAATTCATGTGTTCACGGATTTTTGCAAGTTTTATGAAAAAACTTGAGCATATATTTTCATTCTTGGAAAATTAAAATATATCTCACAATTTTTCAATATTTAACCCTGTTTAATACACATTAATATTTTCATTCTCATTTTTCTACTCATTTTCCACCACACATTCTTCAATAAAATAATATTTTTTATCATATCAATAAATTTTCCTTCTTTTTCAGCCACACATTATCCATCAATTTATTATTTCAGAATACATTCTTCCAAAATAATGTGTTTCAAACACACCCTTACATGAACCATTAAAATTATCAAATACAAGAAGCAGGGGCGACTCGTGTAATTCAGGAGCTTTAGTTAAAAAATCTAAAAGAAGAGAAATATGAAAATTAAACCATTAATTATTCGATAATTGGATCACTCTATGTACATAACTTTCAGTTTTTCCAATGTGAGACAATTGTTTCTTGCCATAAAAGGTCATAGTCATGCTCTTCCATTAATGGAGTTCCATAGCTAATATGAGAATAATTATTTAGTCCACCAAAGTCTGTCACTGCATCCATCTCTTGTTCATATGGATCCATGTACCAACTTGCCATGCCACCGCCACATGGTGAAGAAGGATCCATCTCCAAATCCATCCATTGGGAATCGAGATCATGTAGTTTCGAGAATTCAATCTCGATTTCCAGCTCATTCACCGACTCCTCACTCGACGATTGACTCTCTACCGGATCACTCTCCCATTCGAGATTATCAAATGAATAACAATTAGTATTGTTGGGCGTGATTTCGGCCTCTAGAGACCGCATCACATTGTCCAATCTTTCGTCGTCGCAATCTTCGTCTTGTGAATCATCGAGTAGTGACATAAGAACACTCTGACCAATTTGTGAATTTTCAGTATTGATAAAATAATCGTACCCATCAACCGATTCCCAATTATCAGCTACCATGGAGGCCATGATCTTCAAGAAATATAGATACTATGCAAAAGAACTTATAAAGAGAAATTTCAAAGGGCATGTGCACTTTACACATTGGCTCCTCAACAAGATCAAGCCCTTAAATAGGCAAATAAAAAAAAAACGCAAATCAATGTCATATTCCAAAGACCAAACATGAGTAGGCACGTGGCCAGTAGACATCTTCTCCCTTCCTTATACAAGTATTATTTTTATTTGAATTTACTATTATTTTTGATTGAGTTCACTACGGTCAATTTCAAATTCAAATAAAGGGGGAGTTCACATGTTATAGCATGCATCTTAAATTCTTAATACACACTACATCGAGGAGTCTTTTCCTTGCGGCAAGTTAAAACAAATGGACCCCATCAATTGATTGTAAATTTTGTGAAAATAAAGTTCAATTTATTGCTGGTTCAACTAAGGGTGTGTTTGAGCCACATTATTTTTGAAGAATGTATTCTGGAATAGTAGATTGATGGATAATGTGTGGTTGAAAAAGAAGGAAATGTTTTTGATATAATGTAAAATATTATTTTATTAAATAATGTGTAGTTGAAAATGAGTAAAAGAATAAAAATGAAAATTTTAACGTATATCAAATAGGAGTTAAATATGTTTAGTTGGTCATTCTTGAACGATCATTGTACGATGATAAATTTAAATAGAAGTTTAAATGAGTTTGAAGCAACCAATCATGTGATCTAGTATTAAAACAAAGGGACCACATCCAAATAGGAAGGCCAATAAGCATACATAAGATGTCTCTATCTACCACCAAAACACTTTCGAGGGAACCAAGAAAAACTCAATTATGTATGGTCTAAACAAGTTGGCATCAAGGACAGGCACTACCTTTAAGATTATGTTAGGTCAAATAGGAGCAAAGTTAAGTGAACAATGAACTAATCACATTTAGTCACCTCTCAAAATAAAGTTGAAACTTTTTCTCCAATACGATTAGTATTATCGAGTACTACATATTCGATATATCGTTAACAAATATGTAAGTAATCAGTTGTGCCTAACTTATCATATTACTGAATATTGTGCTCTCAAATATTAAAAATTTATGATATGTCTAGTAGTTTAGATTCATCAAATTCTATGTTATTCACTCGAAATAGGCACCACTGCATTTTTTAGTTTGTCTACTTTTCTTTGTTCTTTGTCATCATGTCTAGTGTTATTAATGTTAGATATTTGGTGTAATTGGCAAGCATGTGAAAGAAAGAGACTAAAATTAATATGTTGTAAAAGTCAAGAAGTTAGTTGTAAATAATTGAATTTGTGTTATATTAGGTCTAAGGTTCGAGAATGGAAAAGAAGGAAAGACGGCCCTAAAATTTCGCTAGCTTATCACCAAGGTGACTGGAGTTCCAGTTGGTGAAGAACGAGAAGTTTTTCGTTGATCCACAGGAAATAGACAAATTGATAAAGTCGAGAGTTACTGCATGAACTTACTTTCCAGGAGGGCTTTGAAAACTACAGTTGGGAGTTGGTACAAGAGCACAAAATTCAGGAGAGATGTAGGCATTGAGTTAGAAGGTCAGAATTGTGTCATCATCTTGTCTGACAGACTATAAGTTCAATCGTTTATAGTGAATTTTGACTTGCAAAGTGCTTGAAATTTTTATCCAGTTGGAGTTTCTCCGTGATCATGCCGCGCATTATTTACTGATTTTTTTATTTTTTATTTTATATTCTGTGGTATTCAAATATAGGATAATTAAACTATCTGTGTAATCATCTAGAGATAATTAATTAGTGACTTGTTGCTGGTTAATTACAATTTTAATTTCCGCATTTACACATATTCACCCCTCTCTTCTAGGTGTAGTTTGGTTCAAATCTAGTTATTTCAATTAAGTCATGCATATTAGACATAATTTTAATGAATATGTAAAGTATCTAGTCATGCCAAACTTATTGTATTAACAAATAAATGTTGTGTCTCTTATGTTAAAGATCTACAATATGTTTAATTTATTAGTTTAAAATAGGCACCACCGCTACTTTAGTTTGTCTACTTTTCTTCGTTCTTTGTCATCATATCTAGCGATATTGAGTAGTGCATACTAGACATATATTTAACGAATATGTAAAGTTTCAAATCATATCAAACCTATCTTGCCTACGAATCTTGTTCTTTCATGTTAAAAATCTATGATATATTTGATATGTTAAATAAATGGTCCATATGGACGTAGATCCACATAAAATAAGCATCATTGCCTCTTTAGTTTGTCTACTTTTTTATTAAATAATCACTAATTATTAAACATGAATCCCATATTAGCTGGGATAAAGCAATATATAGGTAGATATACAACAACTATTATTGAAAGCTAAATAACTTAAATCTTTATATTGTTCAGTGGAATATATTGGATAGATTGCGCATGAAATTGATTGTGTAAATTGGACCTAACATTTGTCCGGTGCCCAAATAAGATACTTAAAAGCTGGATTTTTGTCCCTTTGAATAATTGAAAAATTCTTCCACTATCAGTTGTTATTTGTGTATAATTTCAAGTTCTATATATGATAGGGTATCAGTCAAAGTTAGGTATGATTACATATCTGATTTATTTCTATTATATATGAATCATAAAACCATTCGCTTCTCTACATATTCGATTCTTTTAAAAGAAAAAGAATCAAATCATACTTAAATCGTGTTTGTTTAAGATTGTAAGTAGGCTAACCTACATTAAGGTACACATATTGTAGCAAGATATATTCGTTAAAAAAAGTATACATTTGTTTACCCTCAAACACGGCATGTCTTATGTATATGGAATGAAATTCATTCCTTGGCTCTTCAATTTTTGGGAAAGGCTCTTCAGGGTTACAAGGAGCTGAAGTTGCGATCAAACTCTAATTCTGGAAATCTAGTATACTCAAGACATGACATACGTAGGTGATGGATGTTAGCTAGGCGATGGACCAACTATCAAGGCTATCCATGATCTGTTTTTGACAATGAATGATGAGTTTGATACCTAGACTTGATATTATCGGAACACATGTCTTGAGTGCATGGAACGGGTCGTATCAGTTGGTCAAAATTTAAGTGTTTTTCCTTTATTTTTATTTTTTTATTTTTTATTTTTTATTTTTTATTTTTTATTTTTTTTAAGCAATGAAAATTGAATGTTTGAATTCATGTAAGATTAATTCTTTTCATTAAATTAAAAGAAAATTGGTATAGAAATTTAAGTTAGCCTTATTAGCTAGCACCCATCGGAATATTAGGTCCACGAGTTTGACTTTTAGCTCCTGTTTGGTATACATTAAAATTTTTATTTTTATTCTTCTACTCATTTTCAGTCACACATTTTTCAATAAAATAATATTTTTCATCATACTAATATTTTTTCTTTCTTTTTCAATCACACATTCTTCTAAAATAATATGACTCAAATCAGCCTCTTTGAAGCTTCGAAGCTTTGACACTAATGAATGGAATCCTACAGCTGGTGATGTGATCCCTTATTGCTTCCACCAATCATGTCGGCTGTCCCCATTAAAGTTCCATTATCTCTTTACATTATTTAACTCAAATAACTATTTTCAAAATGGATATTTACCGGTGTTTGGCCTCATTAAATTTTAATTCATATTTTCCACTCTTTTTATTATCTACACATTCTTTCAATAAAATAATATTAGACATGAATTTAAAAAAAAAAAAATCTTACTTTTTAATCATATATTCTTCAAAAAACATTATTCCAAAATCATTTTTTTTTTCTCATATAATGGAGCTCAAACAAGGGCTTAATTATAGTTTTTATAATATATAAATAATAAAGGTTATTTTTAGTCGGAAGAGAGAACCACTAAAGAGGTTGTTAATCAAGATCGAACGAAGTCATAGACAATATCTTTAGAAAAAGTCTCCACAAAATATTCTAGATAACATCTGAATATTGAGTTGATTGCGTTTTTTTCCCCCTCTATTTATATCTCTGTGCAGTACCATGGCAATCGTCTTGAAATCGACAAGTTTGCAAACATCAAGTCTATCGGAGTCAAGACGATGACGATGGAAAACAATTAAGAGAAAACCTATTTATAAATTTTTATTAATTACTCAATTTTGCACTTTCTTTGTAGTCCAGTGGTACAATCTAAAAGAAACTAGAAATTTATTGATTTGAAATCGAATACTGGAGTTGATCTTGATAGTTTGTCGAAGTTCAATATTTTTTTAAAAAAAAAAATAAATCAACAGAGAAGAGAGAGTAGTAATAAGAGTTAAAATTATAAAACTAGAAAGAAAATTAAACCTAATCTTGCAAAAAAAATAAAATTAAAATAAATAATTAATTAAATGTTTTAATGCTGATGGTGCATGGAAGCGTGACAGGAATCTGAATGGTGGTGCTAATAGCTACTGATTGCTTTATGCCTACTCCATCATGTGCTCTTGCTCC
>CAIGRO010112040.1:0-12936 GCA_903798355.1 Fraxinus baroniana | reverse complement strand
AAAGTTACATTTATGCTTATTATGATTCTATAGCCTCCCTTATTCTTAAGCCACAGCCTTTTACCCCTTTCCAATAGCCCAAGAATATGCATGTACTGACTTTTGATTCTAGTTTCCCTTCATTTTGATTTGCATAAGCTACACATTCAAACACTCAATTTTGAGTAGTCAACACGATGATCATTTCATATTTGATCAAGTGTTCTATAGTAGAGAATTTATTAATTAAATATGATGTAGTCTCAACAGTTTATTCCCAAAATAATTTTTGAAATTCTAAACCGATTAACGTACATCTAACCTTTTCTAATAAAGTCTTATTCATTCATTCTGGTAAACCATTTTGTTGAGGAGTATATGTAACAATTTTGGTGCTTAAGAATACCATTTTTTTTATAGAAACTATCAAAGTCTTGACCATATAATTCAAAGCCATTATAAGTGTCTTTAAAGTTTTTATTAACCTGATTTTCAATGAGAGTTTTCCAATTTTTAAAATTCAGGCAAATATCAAACTTCTTGTTTAGCGAGCTAATTCAATTCTTTCTAGAGAAATCAATAGCTATTAGGACGAAATATTTAAAATCGTAATATGTACAAACGATAATTGGTCCCCACACATCAGCACGCAAGCAATCTAATATGTCGACGTTTGGTACACATTAAAATTTTCATTTTTATTCTTCTACTCTTTTTCAACCATACATTTTTCAATAAAATAATATTTTTAATCATACCATAACTTTTCCTTCTTTTTCAACCACCCATTTTCGATCAATCTACTATTTCAGAATACATTTACATTTTTCAATAAAATAATATTTTTAATCATACCATAACTTTTCCTTCTTTTTCAACCACAAATTCTCTATCAATCTATTATTTCAGAATACATTCTTCCAAAATAATGTGGCCAAACACACCCTATAGACACAAATTTATGAATTCCAATAGAGAAAGACAGTTTATTTTGTTTTCCTAAAATGCGTTATTCATAAAAATGACAAATTCTCAACTTCATCAAAACCAAAAGAGTCCTTACGTTTTTACCAAATGTTGCACGTTTTATCACTTATACGGCCAAATCTTTTATATCATTATATTCATAATTGTTGTTTTAGATCACCCACCAAGAGTATAGCCTTTAAAACATAAAGGGATAATTGCAACCACAGTCCCAAATATTCCATTTTATCCCACACTCCACCGTAAGCTTTATTTTATGTCACTCACTGTCCCAAATATTTGACATAGTTGCACTAGAAGGACTGTTTGTTGTCCACAATAATGGACTTTGACACATTTGGATCAATTCTTAAAGGGAAAATTGCAGTCACGGTACAAACCATTCACTTTTTTGCAGACTTTGCCAAAACCTTTGATTTGTGCCATCCACGGTACCAAACATTTCAAACTGTAGCAACTGGAGTCCAAATGGATGGATCATCCATTTGACTGTTAGTTGACCGGAATAGTAAAAATTGAACAAATGCAATAAGGGCAAAATAGTAATTTTACAATTTTAATATAAAATAATTATAACAATTAGAAAA
Source organism: Fraxinus baroniana (assembly GCA_903798355.1). Classification (NCBI taxonomy): domain Eukaryota; kingdom Viridiplantae; phylum Streptophyta; class Magnoliopsida; order Lamiales; family Oleaceae; genus Fraxinus; species Fraxinus baroniana. Next base: position 11,383 of record CAIGRO010112040.1, on the reverse strand, counting down.
AGAAAAAAAAACAAAAGATTCTTCTTCTTCATCAACCCCCACCCCACCCCACCCCACCCCACCTCTGGTGGCTTCGGTAGGACGACACATCAGAGAGATATGGCTTCGCCAGGATCCTAGTCTCGCTGTTGACCACCGTCTCATGCAAAAACCCCTTCTGATGCAAGTGCAAATTTGGGCTTGCATGGACTAAAGGACTCAAGTAAAATCCAAGACCAAATATATGACTACAGTGCCTTGGAAACCCTCTGCGGCGTTGCGGCGTCGGTGTCCTACGCGGCGTCCGCTTCCAACCTTGGGAAGACTCCAAAGATTATCCACTCAATCCACCGTGAAAATGTGACTCATTCTCCTCGTCGGAATACCAAGCCGGAGACATTCCACGGTCGTGATTGCGGTAGTTCCTCTGGTGGACTCTGATTACATTCTTATCAAGGGAAAGCGTGCAACTTTGCTTTCTTTGTCGATGAGAAGAATTGTAGAAAACCACAAAGAAGAAGATGTTGTACTAACAACACTAGAGGTGTGGGTGCGGGGCGGGGCTTGAGGAAGAAGAAGAATCATCTTTTGTTTTTTTTTTCTAATTATTATAATTATTTTATATTNCGGAATACCAAGCCGGAGACATTCCACGGTCGTGATTGCGGTAGTTCCTCTGGTGGACTCTGATTACATTCTTATCAAGGGAAAGCGTGCAACTTTGCTTTCTTTGTCGATGAGAAGAATTGTAGAAAACCACAAAGAAGAAGATGTTGTACTAACAACACTAGAGGTGTGGGTGCGGGGCGGGGCTTGAGGAAGAAGAAGAATCATCTTTTGTTTTTTTTTTCTAATTATTATAATTATTTTATATTAAAATTGTAAACTTACTATTTTGCGCTTAGTACATTTGTTCAATTTTTACTATTCCGATCAACTCACAGTTAAAAGGATGAGTTTACATTCATTTGGACTCCAGTTGTTACATTTTGAAAGGTTTGGTACCATGTGTGGCACAAATCAAAAGTTTGAACAAAGTCTGCAAAAAAAGTAAAAGGTTTGATACCGTAACTGTAATTTTCCCATTCTTAAATACCTAAAATAGTAGATTTACATTTTTCACAAAAATACAATTTTAAGAATCAAATCAAACCAAAAGTTATCTTCTTCACCCCATCCAACCCCACCCCAACCCAAAATAAATAGTGGCATCGCCGGGGCGAACGCAGACTTTAAAGTTAGGGGGCACAATCGAACTTACAAAGAAGTTGGAAAAACTTTTACAATAAAAAATTTACTTCCAAAAAAATCATACCTAATGTAATTTTGCATCCGAAAATTTACATGGGATATGACTTTTTAAAATGTAAAATTTCGAAAAAATTTTATGTCAAATTCCATAACATGATGAAAATTACATTGAGAAATTTGTATTGCAAAAAATAATAAATGTTAATGAAATAATTGATTTTTTTTTAAATGCGAGTTAGACGTCTTTCTTTAAGACTCACGTTTAACGTACTTTTAATTATTTTCGATATTTGTTTGAACTATTCGATATACCCATAATTTATTTCTCGAAATAAGTTTTGAGATGACATAAACAATTTGTAGATTCGATTAGCGTACAATTGTAGAAGAATTTTTAAAATTAGCATGTTATCGAAATTCAAATTTATTTTGATTTTGCCCTTATTTGGTGGAAATTAAAATCAAATTTTTAGTAAATTTTGAAAAAAGTTAAATAGCTATGGATTCCATGAAATATGTTAATAAAATTAATTATTAAATTTTATTAAGATTAAAATTTAGATTTCATTTGTTACCAAACATGATTTAAAAAAAAAAAAAAACCTCAAAAGTTAAGGGGGGCACGTTCCCCCTCCAGGATGCCCCCTGGGTCCGCCAGCGCATTGCCACCCACCCGACGTTGGCACTACCATCGCCTTTACGACGATAGCCTCCTCCAAAGGAATCCTGAGATTCGCCACTATTTCTACCCAATTCCACTGCTATAGCTACCATTAATGGTTACTGCTTGCTGGCCAAGAAAGTGTTTATGCCATCCAACAGTTCGACCTCAACGTTGAACATACTCCTTCATTTGATGCTGAAAAATAAGAAAACCAGCAAAAAAAATTGCGGGGAGCAAAGGAAATATATATTTCATAATGTTAGAGATATTTTCTGATTTATGGAGGCCCAAAATCTGGTTTTATTTTTCACTAGCCCAATTATCTAGCTTTTGGCTCATAACCGGATCCATCAAAGGAATAATCTAGAAGAGTGAGATTGATAGAATTTCAAGGACTTACTCCGCAATTAAGGGATATCTTCTTCAATTGTTAGTAGACTTTTCAATTAGAGGGATGTGAAAGTAACTTTTCATGTTTGGAGTTATATACATTTTCTCTCTCTCTCTCTCTCTCTTGGAATATGCATATAGCTAGAAACCCCTTCTTCTTCTTACTTTGCTCTCTGTAAATTGAACCATATATTCTTGTGTGAATTTAGTGAGACAAGAGAGTAGTATAATGAACTCTTGTGTGAGTTCATGAGTGTGATGGAAGGATTTTGTGATTTTTCTACAGTTTTTGGCCTGTACACTTGTAACTCGTTTTTGCCTATTTTTGGCCGATTTCTTAGTGGATTTGAGCGTATTCCTTATGGATCTCAACGGGGATTAGGCGTTAGAAGTGGTCGCCGAACCTCGGGGCCTTTGGGTCAAAAAATCTTGTGTTGATCTTGATTTTTGTTGCTTTATTTTCTTTGTTTTTACTTGTAAATCGACACTACAAATTTCTTTTGGGACCAACACATAAGGATCTGATGGTGAAGTAAAAATAAAGACGAAGAAAAAGATGTCAAGGAAAATGACAATGATGGAATTGGGTGTGCTATATGTGATAGCACAGATAGGGATCCAACAGATCCCATTGTGCTTGTGATGGCTGTGATTTAATGGCTTACACCACATGTTATAATCATCCATTTGCAAAGGGTGCCCCAGAAGGTGATTGGTTTTGCGCCCAATGCTTGGAGAATTAGAAAAATGCTACCACAAAAGCATTTTCTTGTTGCCTCCGCCCTGTAATTGGTGGTGCATTGAAACCCACCATCCTCCTTTTGGTCGAAAGAGGCTGTCATTACGAAGGCGACGATAGTATCGACGTCGGGTGGGTCGCAGTGGCCGACAAGGTGGAGCTGGTATTTGTTTTGGGTTGGGGTGGTGTGGCGTGGTTTGGGGAAGATAACTTTGGGTTTTGATTATTTATTTATTTAATTATAATAATTGTATATTTATATGAAATTTAAATTTACTATTTTACCTTTTTAAAAATTGGTCAAAATATGTCAAAGTCCAATATTCTTGTTAACTAATAGTTAAATGGATGAAAATCGTCCAATTGTCCATTTGATACGACTATTTTTAAGCTTTATGGTTGTGGATGACACAAACTAAGACCTGGTTTTGGTATTCATTGTTTTCAAAATATATTTTTATCTCTCTTATTTTTAACAACACATTTTTCAATAAAATAATATTTCATGCAAATTCAAAATTTTTACTTATTTTTTAACAACACATTCTCCGTCAAATCACTATTCTAAAATGTATTTTTTACCAAAAAATAAAAAATAAAAATGGGGCTCAAACATGCTCTAAATGTCTAGGTAAAAATATGGGTTAAAATGAAAGATTTGGAATCGTAATTGCATTTCTCACTAATATTTATTTGGTAGTGTTTTAGTTTGGTAAAGACTTTCGATTTTTTTTTCCCAAAATTCTGCTGCAGTTTTAGTTTTATCAACGTCTTCTATTACACTATAAGATAATAATATTGTTATTTATCATTATAATAATGGAAAATCTAAGATAGTTTATATGAAATAATAAGATTGAGCAATTTCATTTTTATGAGAGAAAGAGATGTGAAGTATAATAAGTTGTCACATCGTCGACATTTCACCGTCATGATGATAAATAGCATTACTCATAATATATATGCAAAAACAAGCACTCCACATAATTTCAATTTGATCAATTTTCTTGTTGAATCAAAAATCATCAATCTAAGATTCATTCAAATCTTTAGCACATCTTTGTCATAAAAAGTAGAATTTTTTTTTTCCTGACTCCAGAAATAAAAATCTTCTTTGTCATTCCAAATCTCAACATCTAACTTGGAACTTCCCATTTTTCTTTTGTAACAAAATGTTTGTAGTGTGTAGAAAAATGAAAGAAAAAACCAATTTTCTTTTCTTTTTAAAACCTTTCAAAATGGACAATGATGCTACCAAAAGTCGTACTTGTTGATTTTCGAGCTTGATGATTGATAATGAGCACGAATGTGATCTTTCGATACCTAAAACAAAGGCGTCGATGTGTGTCCTTGTCGTCTCTCCGATACTTAAATCAAAGAGAGAATATGAAGAAGCTTAAGTACCGAAAACTGTATGTAAAAACGTACCTGAGTAAAGATCTAAGGTTTCATATTTATAGAGATAGAAGTGCATTCCTAGTAGGACTTGATATCTTTATTTTTAGGAATTCTAATTGGAATAACTGTTTGACCACAATCATAAGTCTCATCATACATTAACTGTAATATTTTTCAAGATAGACTCCTTCTAGACCTAGGACTATTAAATTGAAGTATCTAGATAAGGTTAGAGTTCTTAAGAGGTGGGGACTATCCATGCTTGAGCAATTTAGAATCAGGCTAAGGAAAAAACCCGAGAACTCACCCTCGAGGATGCTCTGAAATAATTGCCATAGGCACTCATCGGAAGTCCTCGAGTATCCTCGAGGACTATTTGATGCTCGAGTACATTGGTCTCCATAATTGTGAAAAAAAAGCCTGGGAAATCCTCGTGCTCGAGGTGTTCCTTTTGTAACCACATCAAAGGCCCTCGTGCATCCATCCCTAGAGCTCGAGCTTTGGGGTGGATGCACAAAGGTCGGGTGTTATGTCACGGACTACAATGTATATTTTTGAAAATGATGCGTGTGTTTGTTTGGGCATTTCATTGTTAATTAGCACGACGACTAATTTAGATTTAGGCTCGACGTTAGGTTCGAGCCTAAACGCTAATTAATTAATTAATTTTTGACAAAGTTCTAGGTTCGATGTATGGTTTGAACCTAGTACTAAACAATCACTCTCGACCACTCAAGTTATGATTGTGGCAAAGGTTTAGGCCCAACGTCGAGTTCCAATGGGAAATAAGTAATCTCGAGCTCCAATGGCTGGTATTTTAGTGAAGTTTTAGGCTGACCTTAGGTCCGAGCCTAATACAAAATAATCACTCTCGAGGACTTAATCATCCCGAGAACTTCGAAATTCAGGATTGGATTTTTTATTGGTCGTGCTCGAGATAAGACTTTAGGGTGCCTGCTCGTAACATGTATTTTAAGGTACATGCTAGTGTAATGTCTTAGATGTGCCTACTCGTGACAAGTCTTGAAAATGCCTACTTGTGATAGGTCTTTAAGGTGTATGCCCATAGCATATCTTGTTGGATACGCCTGCTCATAACATGTCTTTAAGATGCCTACTCGTGATAAGTCTTGGAGATGCCTACTCCTGACAGGTTTTTAAGATGCCTACTCGTGAAGGGTCTCGGAGATGCCTACTTGTAACATGTCTTTAAGGTGCACGCTCGAGGCATGTCTTAGATGTGTCTGCTCGTGATAGGTCTTGGAGATATCTACTTGTGACAGGTATTGGAAGTGCCTGCTCATGGCCGATCTTTTGATTACCTGTTTGTGACATGTCTTTTGATTGCCTGCCCATGACAGGTCTTTGAGGTAACCAGTTGGAAAAAATTTCTTATTAGGTATTCTATAATAGTCCAGCCGTAATCCCATCTTGTATGATCTGAGTGTGTTCACTTGAGTCCATGGTAACCAATCTCGAGGCTGAGGCCACTAAGGGTATGCCTGAGGCCCCAGATCCACAATTGTCATGGGCATCGCAGGTGTCCCGAGCTCGAGCATCAGTTATGGAACTTCTTGGTTGAGTGGGTGTAGGTATTTGTACTGGTGCCGGAGCCTGGGGAGTATTTCTTTAGCTTAGTAGTTGAGTCAGCGTTGTAAGTTGCTGACGGAGTTCTTCGAATGCTCCAGCGATAACCACTGCTGGTTAAGGAATTGGTTTTCCTGATGACTCTTCTTGATGCATTGAGGGCTTCGTAACAGGGAGTTGGTTTGGGCAGATGAGCTTGCCGAAAGAAGACCTGAATGTGTATTCACAATAACTTTTGGTAGCGCTTTCCCATAGACGGCGCCAATAATGCTACCAAAAATCGCACCCGTTGATTTTCGAGCTTGATGGCAGATAATGAGCACGAACGTGATCCTTCGGTAAATAAAGGCGTCGAGGTGTATCATTGTCGCCCCTCCGATGCTTAAGTTAGAGAAAGAATGTTAATAAGTGTCGAAAACTATATGTAAAAACGTACCAGAGTAATGATTTAAGGTTTCATATTTGTAGAGATAGAGAATACATTCCTAGCAGGACTTGATATCTTTATTTTTAGGAATTCTAATTGGGATAATTGTTTGACCATAATCATAAGTCTAATCATGCATTAACTATAATATTTTTCAAGATAGACTCATTATGGACCTAAGACTCTTGAATTGAAGTATCTGGATAGGGTTAGAGTTTTTAAGAGGTGTGAACTATCATGCTAGAGCATTTTAGAATCAGATTAAGGAAAAAAGCCGAGAACTCACCCTCGAGAATACTCAGGACTATCTGATGCTCGAGTACATTGGTCTCCATAATTGTGTAAAACAAGCATGGGGATCCTCGTGCTTGAGGTGTTCCTTTTGTGACCACATCAGACAGTTTCTTGAAAACCGATTTTTCACACAAAAGAAGTTTCAAGCACTTTTGCGAGGCATGTAATCACCGTAAATGTGTCGTGTAAATTTCAAAGAAACATCAAAATATTCACTAACGTAGAATTTTAACATAGTATACCTTCAACAATTATACAAACACTAACATATCAATTTTTAATGGTCAGTTTAACTATAAATTACAAAGATCAACTGTAATCTTGATAAAACTAGGCTGTAATGCCCTTGGATTCTAAAGTTCTCACATGACCAACATAGGCAAATGAAGATCTAAGACGGTTAATGCAAAGATATCCAAGAATACAGTGATTGAATCAAAAAATTTAAAAGTAGGGTTACAGTATGTTAATAGAAAAAATAAAGACTACAAGAATCAATTGCCAATCTCCAAGAAAAACGGATTTCACCATTGAAATTCTAAATCTACACAAATTTAGGGTTTTAAACCACAAAAAGTCTAGTAAAGAAGGTTAGAAGGAGTTCCACTTCAAATTGATGGCTCTGATACCATTGTTGATCCCATAAATAATAAAAATAAATAAAATATAACAAGGTAAAATGAAAACACCAAGTTTGTTTGCCAATAGGGTCCATATGTTCAGCCAAAAGGAATACTCATAATGTAGTTAACACCCTAAATCCACTAGCGTAACCAAAGTGTTCAAGATTACAACATAATACACCAAGTATCAAAATCAAGAAGCTCTCAGATACAGATTTCTCTCCCAATCTCTCTTCTAATGAAAATTCCACCAAGTAACAAGATATTATTTGTAACACCTCGAAAATTTACAAAATTCATCTACTACATTTCATATTTTGAAAGTTGGTGGACTAGAGTAACGTATATTAAATTAAATTTTATTTGGGCCAAATATTTAAATATTGAAAGTGTAACGATAAATGTATCAATATTAGGCTTGTTAGATAGCTCATAATTAATTAAACATATTAGGTTCAAGAAAAAGCTAATTCGGATAAGCGAGGCCCAAATTATCGGAATCGAAAAACATTGTTCTAAATCGTAATTTAGTTAAATTGATTAATGAATTAATATAAGGGGTGACGGTGACACGTATATTGGCTCATTAATTGGTTTATTTTATATAAGGATTTAAAATAATAATAATAATAATAATAATAATATATGAGTCAAACGCGTGTATCAAAGTGATGGAATAATTGTCAATTATTTCTTTACTTTTCCATTGCCTTGATCTTGTGAAATTGATGGAAGTTATCAATTATTTCTTTACTTTTCCACTGCCTTGATATTGGGAAATTGATGGGAGTTTTCAATTAGGTTTAGTTTAATATTTTTTATTTGTCTTGATTTTAGGAATTTAAGAAAATGATTTTAAGGATTTAAATAGATTAATATTATAGGTAAAATGTTTCTTATAATTAGCACAATTTATACCTAATTTTATGCCATTAAGTTTAAGAAAGAGTGTTATTATTTAATTAGCACCAATTACACCTAATTAAGTGCCATTAGATTTAAGGACTTAGCCCGTATATAAACAACTTTTGCATTGGGTTTGGGCACCACGTTGAAGCAGAATCAATCCTAAATAAATAAGGTATCCAAAATTTTGTTTTATGTTTGACAATCATTAGTTAACACGTGTTTTATTATAGAATATAATTTCGACATTTTTCTTGGCACATAGACACGACAAAAGCGAAAAGGTTTTGAGAACGTGAATTTCTTACTTTCTTCCAACATTCTATTATTAGACGAGGTAGGATACTATGTGCAAGTTGACGTCCTTGCAATGGTATAATTTTTTATGTAATTTATTTCATGACATGCTAATTGACCCACGGGTCTTAACGAAATGAAATGAAATGTGAGATCTCTTTCGGATTTTCTCAATATGTTGCACAAAATGTGTTAGAACATTCGATTGATCACTGATTGCTCTTGATGAAATGATGGAGTGGAATGTTGTAAATTTATGTTTAAAAAAGTTTATTATATTGTTTTGGATGCACGTATTCTGCTGAGTTTAAATTACTCGTTCCTTCAAATTTTAACATTTTAGGTTAGATCGGTCAACGTTGATGGTGGTTGAGGGTTGCGCGGGTTGCCAAGTAAAATTTTCAGATAAATATTCAATAAAAAAATTTGTTACGATATTTTGTTTTTTTCTTTACTCCTATTAAATGTTCTAGTCTTCGTGTCTCTATGTTTTATTTAGTATTTAAAATGTTCAAATAAATTAAGAGTTTAAAATCTTCAATTAAATATTTCCATTTTGAATATTATTTTGAAATGATATCGGTAACACCTCAAAATTTAAGTATATAAAATTTGGGGCGTTATAGTATAGTATCAGAGCACCAGTTTCCTTTTCTGTAGACTTTGAATTTTTCTTATTTTTTTGAAATGTCAATGTTCACGAATGAACAGTGACGTGCAATGGTGAAAAAATGTAACTTTTCAGTCACTGTTTTCTTATGTTATTAATGCTTTCACTGTTGAATTCATATATGGACAGTAGAAAAGAATTGGAGTCAACTGATGAGTCAATAATGCAATTTAGATAACTAGTACAATTTTGACTCTTATGATTTTACTATTTAATAAATTATCTCTATCTTGCCCTTAAATAACTTACACCTTCCTTACTAAAAAACAATTTATGTGTGTCTTGTAATTGAAATAATTTTCGAAAAAAGGGACGTGAACAGTGTATGAACAGTGACGTGTGTCACTATTCACGTACTGTCACTATTCACCTAAATAGGGACGTGATGTCACTGTTCACGTGAAAAAAATTATTTGATTTTAAATGTGACGGGAAAAATTATTTCTGGTTTGATGAAAGTGCACACATGTTGTACCAGACCATACTTTGATGATTTGTGGCAGTAATAAGGCACGGTTATCTCCTGGATCTGTAATGGCAACAAGAACTAAGAATGTTATTATATATAGTGATGTGAAAGATGGAAATATCATGTAGTATGAGTAAAAAAAAAAGGAAAAAAAATTAAATGAAAATGATGATGTAATATTAAATTTTTTTTTATGTGACATGTAATAGAAACCTATCTTGTTAGCTGTATCTTTGAGTAATGTTTCTTTAAAATAATAAAAATAATGGTAAATTATAATAACAATATTTTCAGAAAAATTGATTTCAAAAAACAATTTAGTTTTTACTTATAGCTAGAGTTTTCTTGGTTTGCATATTCGCTAGATTGAAAGACTTTGTCAAAAAGACCTAAACTATCTAAGGAGAGCTTGAAATTTAAGTGGTCCGCTGGTGAGCCCCCTTCTCTCCTGGAAGCCTTTTAGTTGCGCGTTATTAAAATCATCAAGACAAAGGCCATTGAAAAAAAAAATGAATTATTAAACTACATGACAAGATACTACTAGTTAAAAAACATGAATTTGAACAAGGTTATGATACCTGACATTCACCAATCAACTACCATCTGATAGACCGAATGTATGTAAAATGATTATTTAAATCTTGAGCATATACATTCTCATATTTAATTTGAGAAATGTTTGAAATTTAATGAAATGTTATATTATATTCTAGTATAAATTGTCGGCATGATATTAAATATATTTGTTACCACTTATAAATTTTTTTCGCATACTTTTAATCAAATTTAGATAAAAGTATAATATTATATTTTATTCCTAAAATGAATTATGCAAGCATAAAAGACAAAGTATTATCATTAATAAAATATTAAGCATAATTGTACTTGGCATGTATGTGACAGACATGGCTAGAACTAGAGAGATCACTAGGAAGACAACAGCTAGTAGGGCTGTTCTAACCAATAGGGCAATGGTTATCCAAGCCTACGAGATTTATGAGGCAGACCTGACTCACACACTTATTGAGCATGTGGAGGAAGTCTTCGCTAGGTATACTGCGGCAAGGGGTGTAGGACATGAGGTTGCACCTCTTCAAGCTGTTAACAATCTTATCCACACACTACCACCTCAATGGGGAGGCATAACATTGTGGTTAGGGATGAAATACTAGAGGGTAACCCTTCAGAGCACCCAGAAATGATTGAGTTCGAGCTGTACTATAAAACCTTTCTAGATAGGTGGATTTCTATTCTCGAAATTGAACTCGAACAAGAGGAGGACCCAGAGGAAGATCCTGAGGAGGACCCATAAGAGGAGCCATATTATGAATCTGATTCAGAGTCAGAGAACGAGCCAGAGTATGTACCAGGACTAGAGCCAGAACCAGAGCACGAGACAGGGTTCGAGCTAGACCCTGAACTAGACGTTGACCAAGAATCTGAGCTTGAGTCATGTATTTCGTTGAACGATGAAGCTCATCCATCTAAGCTACATAGGATTCAAAATATTTGGGCAAATGAAAATGAAGACTAGCAACCTAGAGATGGTTTGGTTTAAATAAATGATTTTGTTCCATCCAAAAAACAATGTAATTTGGAATAATCCGTAGGTTTTCTTCATCATCTACAGTTTAATTCTTTCAATCATCCCTCATGTACTCTAAGATTTAAAATTTTATGAAACTGAGT
>CAIGRO010112022.1:0-10718 GCA_903798355.1 Fraxinus baroniana | reverse complement strand
TTTAAAAAAAAAATCATTTTTTTATTTTTATATATTTTTTCACCGGTCTGATTTGGTTTTAAATCGCAATTAAAATTCTCAAACCTAAACCAAACCGTTTTTGACCGGTTTGATTTGGTTCAAAACTATTTCGTTGACGGGGTCCACGTGGCGCCAAATGACGGTTTCTAAAATGCGGTTTCAGTTCGATTTTTCGATTTGACAGTTTTTACTTACATCCCTACGTTCAACAGTTGTAAAATTGATTCTTACTTGATAGAACTCTTCAAATATTCCATGAACCATCAAACAATCACATGACTTCTTTTATGGTTAATCTTGGCGTTTGATCGAAAATGATTATATAGAGGAAAAATAAAAGAAATACAACTTCAGCCTACCTCTACCATCAGGACTACAACACCAATGTCTACTGATCGAGGATAGAAACTTTTATAGAAAATGGCAGTATTTCACTTAAAGAGCTCATCGTAGATCAATAACTAGTTGTAAACATAGTTAAAGTCACCATTCTATTTACCAGAGCATAGAAGTGGAGGATGGGTTGTAAACAAGAGGAACCATTGCAAAGGCTAAAAATAATTTACAGAGGACCTAAGTATTTTATTGGTGAAAATATAGGGACTGGAGGATTGCTACTGTAAATTTCCGAGATACTAATAAAAAGCCAAGGAGGATACGTATTTGCTCCTCCTCCCAACGGTTTGATAGGAATTGTATTCAAAACCCAACACGATCTCTTGAATCTCGCCGGAATAGACAGCTGTTATCCTCTCAAGCAGAGAGAAATGTCACCCGAAACCACCTTTCAGGATCCTCTAAAACCCTGGAAACACCTACTTTCTCCGCCCATAAAACACTCATTTCTAACAACTTTCATGAAAATTTTTGTAGTAATCTTCATTTTTGCTTCAGCTTCTCTAATTTTCTACTCAGCATTTCCCAGCCATAAATGGCTCGATTGTTCAGAATGTGATCAGAGTTTAATCCACACCGCCAGCTACGATTACCACCAGCCTGATTTTGAAAAAACGAACATATCCCATATTCTTTTTGGCATTGGTGGTTCGGCAAAGACTTGGAATGATCGCCGCCATTACTGTGAAATCTGGTGGAGACCTAATTACATTAGAGGATTTGTGTGGCTGGATGAAAAGCCGGCAGATGTCACGGCGTGGCGGGAGAATTCTCCACCTTATAAAGTCTCCGAGGACACGTCTAGATTCAAGTACACCTGCTGGTACGGTTCAAGGTCAGCTATACGAATAGCAAGAATTGTGAAAGAGAGTTTTCAATTAGGGTTGGGAAATGTGAGGTGGTTTGTTATGGGAGATGACGATACAGTGTTTTTTACAGAGAATTTGGTGAATGTGTTGGCTAAATATGATCATAATCAGATGTACTATATTGGTGGAAATTCGGAGAGTGTTGAGCAAGATGTTGAACATTCTTACACCATGGCTTATGGAGGCGGTGGTTTTGCCATTAGTTACCCTTTGGCGGCAGAGCTTGTTAGGGTTTTGGATGGGTGCATTGATCGGTACGCATCATTCTACGGCTCTGATCAAAAGATTGGGGGTTGCATGAGTGAGATTGGCGTTCCTCTTACCAAAGAGCTTGGTTTTCATCAGGTGCCGTGCATCCCTTTTTTTAGGATGTCTCTCTTTCTTAATCTTGTCGCTGAACTATTCTATATGACATTAGTTTTGTTTACAAATAAAACACATTTTCCTCACGTAGGCAATCTTAAGAATGTGGATTATAAATTTAAAAATACTAATTTTTTGGTCTTGGAATGATTTATGCCCTGTAGTTGGATATAAGAGGAAATCCGTATGGATTACTAGCTGCACATCCATTGGCACCATTGGTATCACTGCACCATCTGGACTATGTCCAGCCCCTGTTTCCGGGCATGAGCCGGATAGACTCAGTCAAGAAACTGGTCGAGGCTTACAAGAACGATCCCAATCGTGCAGTGCAGCACAGTTTCTGCTATGATCTTAGTCGGAATTGGTCAATTTCTATTTCTTGGGGCTACACCATGCAGTTGTACCCGACCTTAGTGACGGCAAAGGATTTGAGCACGCCATTGCAGACGTTCTTAACATGGAGGTCTTGGGGTGAGGAACCGTTCACATTTAATACTCAGGCTATGAACTTGGAACCGTGTCGAAGACCGGTTATCTACTATTACGACGGAGTGGACAACCTCGGAAATGGACAGACCGTGACATCGTACAAGAGGTCTGTTTCTGAGGTGATGAGGAAACAATGTGATAAGAAAGATTATGCCTCTGCTTATGCAGTAAAGACGTTCAATGTCACCGCAGAAGTATTTGATCCTGAACTATGGAAGAAGGTGAGTTTGATGTGTCTTATTCCCTGATTGTTAATAGTTTGTTCAAATGTTTCATAAAATAGGCAACGGAAAAGTTTATTTTGAATAAAAAAGTTGTATGCGTTAATTCTAAGCCTTCCTTGACCGGGAGCCTTTGGACCCTTTGGCTCATAGTTTCCCTTCAAATATCACCCACCATTTCAATTGCCTCATCCTCCATTTTCATTGCTGGTGAGAGTCTTGGCCACCCTACCAACTTTATCGTCTCCACCCGAACAACCAAGAGTTCTATTCTTTGTCCCTGGTGTAACTCAAAGAGTTGATAAAAAATTAAGTCAAAATCAACTTTAAGCCCCCATTTATTGAAAGGACTATACTACTTGTACATTATGGATAACATAATGGGCCGGCACACCCTCCAATAAGGGGGTGCCACTTGTGCATTATGGATGCCATTATGTCATCCATAATATACGCCAAGCATAACTCAAATATAATTTTAATTTTCACCAAACACTCTCTAAATATATAGCCCCTTCTAGTACCCCTAAAAAATCTAATTAAAAGTTCATGAAATGTATGGTTAAAAAATTGTGAATTTAATTAAATTTGTAGTTAAAATTAATTTTTAATTTGACTTGAGTTTTAATCAAAATATGTAATTAAATCAAACGGGGGCATAGTTAACATAGTGTAAGAACGACATAAAAAATCACTCATCCTACACGAGGTGGTGTGCTCATAAATAATAATATAAATATAATTTTTTTTGGGTGATTTATATTGGATCCAAGGAGCTTGATTATAGTGTTCAATTTCTTCCCTCGATTGCGGATCACACTAGCATAAAGTGATGACATCTCTCGCGTTCGAAATAGATACAGAATTAAACTTTCATTTCATAATAATTTTACCTACTACCATATGTATTACTAGAAGACTCTGAATTTTGGATCCATGAGTGACTGACACGTTCTTTTATCTATCTTTTTTAAGCAGGCACCACATAGACAATGTTGTGAGTTGGTCACCGGCTCAAATGAAATGGACGGCGTCGTAAATATCAGAATCAGAGGGTGCAATCGACGGGAATCAGTAACACCCACATAATTTTTTTTTGGAATTAAACAATTTTCATTTTAGTTGACTTTTTGTGCACAACGTGGCCTGCTGTTATAGCTTAGCTACAAGAAATTAACGGCCACCGGCCAAACCCGTCACATGTACAATATTCTTTCAAACCATGTGCTCACTTGCTTTAGACCGATTCTGATTGATACAATACTAGAGGAAAAAAATCATTTTCTCAGTCATTTTGGTTTTGATCTTTTCTGAAGTAGAAAGCACGAATAGAAACTTGTTGATTAGTGAAATACCCCGATGATAAAAATCGATGATTTGATCTACGTACTCATTAATTGAAACTTGAGTAGTGATTTTAAACGTGAAATCAAAGTAGCAAATATTGAGGATTAACGACGAGAAATTATGTAGAAATTATATTATATATTTTAATGTAAGTCAAAGTCAACAATTAATTTTAATTACATATTTCATATGATCCATAAATTTTCAACAACACATTTTTTCAACATTTATCAAATCTACTAAAAATATGATTTTAATTCTTACCAAACAGGCCAATAAAATAAAAACTAATAATCAAATAAAATTCTTACTAATCATAAAATACTTATTTGGTTGGACTTCATGGAATTCTAACTGTACGAATAAGTACTTAAAAAATAAGTTTTACCTATATTTGAGTACAACCAAACATGTTCAACTGATAAAAATCTTAGAATAGTAAGAATCGGACTAGTAGTTTGGCTAGGGAAGTTCAATTCCAAGCAAGAAAAAAAAAATCAGAAATTAAATCAGACCAATATTTTCTTCTCAAAAATTTGAACTACTTAAATAAATAGATTATAATTTCAATGGATAAATATTAGTGCATCTACGTTAACCCGATCAGATCCACCTTTCCGAACTATCAAACATGAAAATGGAGTTTTGTCTTCACATTTTCTTTAAGGTCCTCGATGTTCGACTAGTTAAAGCTGTTGGAAATTGGTTTAAAAGATTGAAAATCTTGATTTAAGAGTCAAAACCAAAAACTTGAAAAAATGACTTTCGTGTCAACTTCGTCCAAATATTCAGACTTGATCCGATGGTCAAATTACAAATGTAAATAGATCAACTTGTTCTACTTGTTGAGTAGATTGTCATGGTATATTTGGAATCTCAAAACTAATTTTGAATGAATGAGAAATTACGGTCCAAAGTTGGAAAGAAAATAGAGGAAACTGCTTGAAATTTGCCCAAGTGTTGCTCGAGCGACATGCTAATGACGAAGTCACTGTTTTTATCGCTCGAGTGAGGCAATTGCAACTAGCTAGTGACAGTGAATGGTGCGACATTTGACAAGAGTTGCTGAGTTTGGACAACCCCTCATCATCTATATATAGGACCATGGGACGTCCATTAGGCATCCAATATCATATTTGCATTGAGCATTGCATAATCGTGTCATTTTATTCACAACCCCTAATCTTCTATATATAGGACCCATTGGACGTCCCTTTTGCAGCTCATACCACCTTTGCATTGAGCATTGCATAAAAACTCTTGTAAATCACTTCCAAATTCATTCAAAATCGATTTTTTCCTTGTAGAGAGAAATTTCGTCGAAAGTTCGCCGTAACTTGTGGTTTGAAGTGCTTCTACTATAAATTGAATCTGTTGTATATTGAGAAACAAGTGCTGTGAATCGTGAGAACCCTTGAGGGGCAATTTTGTCTCAAGGAAGGAGTCAAGATCACTTGTCTCGGATTGTTCTTCTTCTTCCCTTCTTCGTTTTAATTTTTGGTTTTCATTTATAGTTTACATACTACATTTCCAACTCATATTTATAGTGTTTAATCACGCTCTTGCGGATTAAACTTTGTTTTTTATTTGTTCGATATACAACAACCCTTTTATCGGCACCTAAATTTGGTCCGCGTAGCCAACAAAAGCATTTGTCTTGACACATTGTACCTAGCTGAAAATTACGAGCAAGAATTACTATAACAATCACCTTAATAGAGAATCATCTATTTTCTATTAAAATTGTTAAACGACTGGATTAATTTAAGTAGTAAAGTTGTTAGGTAATTAATAACTTATTTTGGGTTTACTCCGTAATGATCATCAGTTCGAGTCCCCTCAGAGCCATTGAGATGAATATCCGACTGTAAACTTTAGGGTCCCGTGGAATTAGTCGAAGTGCGCGTAAACTGGCCCGGACATCTACGGTTATAAAAAAAAAAATAACTTATTTATTTAAATTACGTTTTCAATATGCTCATTGGCTGTAAAATTAAAATTGATTTTTCTCTTCGTAAAAGCACGGCCAAATATGCATAATTGGTCAAACTATTTTACTTAAAAATTTATATTTTCTACTCATATCTATAGGCACTACAGGAATGTGAATGGGATAAATCCCCATTCACAGGATTTTGTACCGGGTCAAATCCGGGCACCCCCTATTGGTAGGGGACTTGACACTAACCCCTGCGAAGGAAGTAGGACTCATGTGAATGAGAGGACCGATATGGATTTAAAACTGAGAACAAGAAAGCGTGTGTCCATTTGGATAGCATCCATGTGAAAACGGTACCAATGGAAAAGAATCGGACGGAATGTCCAGATGTATAAAAAGCGTGTTGACTATTGCGGAAAAAATTGAAAATATTTTGAATCAAGTCCACATTGTGAGTAGTTCAAAAGACTTGACAATGAAGACAAAGGCTCCGACTAGGTAAAAATCCATCCTGAAAAATGTACACACCTCTTTAATTCTTCATTGACCAGTTGACTCATTATTGCCTCCTCGAGAACTTCCTTGAAAGGAAGATCTAAAATTCCATGTATCCAATACAAAATACACGATACACACGGTATATCTTGAATCTTCGTTTATAATCATTTAATTTTTGAGATTGGACTAAATTAAACAAGACTACGCGTCTATTCATATAAAATTATTAGTAGATTTTTAGGATAAATAATAGTAAGTTCTAGTAAATGTATGGTATAATAAATCGATAGTAGATATTAATGCGTGATTGAAATTAATGTAACTCCAAGAATAATTAAGATTCTTATTACAATTATATGCAATTAAGTAAAGAATTATGAACCGCACTATATGAACAGGATCTTCGTGGCCATGTTCGTAGAGCTTTCTCCGTTTATAATAGAAGAACCTGTCAAACACCAGCCTCGTACTCATCATCAATTAAAGAATTAGTCAAACACTGGCCTCGTATTACTCATCAATCACACACCAATCAAAGAATCCAACAGTTTCTAAAACTCTCAGAGAATTTTGTGTCACGGTCACATTATCTGTAGACCCCACCCACTATCTCAATATTCTCTCACACACACGTCCCAAACTACTTATATAGTAGAAACTTACTCCTCAATATTGATATATTAGCAAGTTAGTCCACAAAGAATTGATACAGTAGCAAGTTCATCTCCACCTAATGAAATAAAGCAAAATAAACGCACCATAGTCTGATCATCAGATTTCGTTAGGCTCTTCAATTAATATTAGGATCACAAAATATTGTGGTGCACAAACTAGCTACAAATACGTCCTTTGAGGTGGTGAGTTAGTGGTAACGGTAGCTATGGCAAGGATTGGTGGATTATTAGGTGGACGGATAAGTTGGAGAAGATGTTTGGTGTTCGTTTCTCTCTTTTTAAATTAGAAGTTAGAAGTGGACCTTCGAGATTGTTATCTTTCTTAGGTTGGATATCAAGTTTCTATTATGATAATAAATTAGGGAGTAATAATGCAATTTTTCGTTTACTTAACTTGTACGTTCATTCCCTCTCTTTTCCTGCTAAATACCCGCCCCCACCCCTAAAGGCCCACTCAACTGTTGAAACACGGCATGTCATCCTCCGCATGAAGATCATCGGAAAGTGTTCCTCTTTATACCCCGCTCAACCTCCCTCATAAAACCCTGAACGCCACCGCTGAAATCAATTACCTCGTATAATAAACTTCAAATAACTGTAATATTAACAAATGGTAGCATTCAAGAATATGGCTTGGCTGTCGGAGATTAGCATTTTCATGGGTGAGAAGGAGCCCAAGAAAGCATCCCAGTTGGGAATCCTTGCATTCGAGACAGCAAAAACCATGTCATTATTGCTGTCTTTATACAAATCTCTATCTGATGAAGAGATGTCCAGGCTCAGGAATGCCATGAAATCCGAAGGGATTGCTTATTTGAATTCCAAAGATGAAGGCTTTCTTTTGAGCCTTGCATGTGCTGAAACGCTTGAAGATCTTGATAAAGTAGCTGCAGCTGTGGCCAGATTAGGTAAAAAATGTATAGATCTTGGCTTGAATCGGTTCGATCTCGTTTATACAGATCTTAAACTGGGTATTGCTGATTTTGGGAAATTAGAGTATGGATCGAAGAAGACTGAAAAAAGAGTAGCAAAAATGGAGAGGTTGACCGGAGCCACCGCTGGCTTATACACGGCATTGGAGGCTCTGGCAGAACTGGAAATTTATGAAAGGAAGCTCAAGCAATGGAAGAACAGTACCCCAACGCAATTGCAGAAGGCCAATTTTAATGATTTTAGTCAAAAACTCGAGCAACAAAGGAAGCGAGTGTGCCATTTCAGAGAAATTTCCTTATGGAGTAAGACGTTTGATAAGAGCGTTGGCCTAATGGCTCGTCTTGTGTGCATAGTATATGCAAGAATTTGTTCAGTTTTTGGTCCTTATATTACTGTCGGAACAGTTAAAGACCAAATTCTTCCTCGGTCCGGTCCAATAACAAGTACATCTAAGCCTATTTTGGTTCGATTTTACAGCAGAAAATATGAAGATAGAGACTTAGTTGCCAAAAACAATAGGGTTTTTCATGCGGCGGGGCCTTCAACAGTTGGCGGTTCAGGTCTTGCAATGCGTTATGCAAATGTGATTCACTTGGCTGAAAGATACTTGGATTCAGCCGCATCATTAGATCATGAAGAACGTGAATCCTTATACCAAATGCTGCCGGAAAATCTGAAAGCTTCTGTAAGAATAAAGCTGAGCAAGAAAATGAAAAGAGCGGAGGAAGATGAGTTGTTGGCTGCCGGGTGGAGAGACGCAATGGCGGAGATTTTGCGGTGGCTTGCACCGATGGCGAACGACACAGTGAAGTGGCAACGGGAGAGGAGTTTTGAGAGGATGAAGTTTGATTCTAAACCTTCATCAGTACTGTTGTTGCAGACTTTGCATTTTTCTGATAAAGAGAAGACTGAAGCAGCCATTGCTGAGCTCTTAGTTGGACTAAGTTGCATATACCGATTCGAGAATCGCAGATTCGAATGATCATTTGTCAAGTTGGCATGCTCGTGACAGCCCTGCATCTTGACTTTATAAGCACCTTGGGTATGTCCCTTTTCCAAATTGAGATGAATTGGATCGGGATCACGATCATCCGGATTAATTAGATAAATTAATTTTAATAGTTAGGTAGGATTATTTGGTTGAAAAGAAAAAGAAATCTCACTAATATAGTTAAGATTCGTTGATTTGTTCTTGATTCTTTTATGCAAAATATTTATATTGATTGATGAAGTACCATATTTTACATACGAGTGTTGAACCAAAGCTAGGAAATGAAATATGTCAAATTTTGTGTTCAAGTTTTTATCGGAATTTACTTAACTCTCTGACTTGAACAATCGGAATAAGAATTTCTTATTACGCAAGTGAAAAAAAAAAAAAAACACGAGATTGATTTTTGGTTGTAATTTTCTTTACTGACATCATATAAATAACTTGCTTAGTTTTAAATGATTATTTTACTTTTAAAGTCCGGCGTGGATTCTTCAAATTTGTTGCATACCTTATCATGTACAATAGCTACCACTATGAATGACAATTGTTTGGTGGATTATTGTAGTTATATAATATCATAATAGCAACAAGTTACTATTATACTCACCGGTTGATGGGTAATTAATAAAGAGGAAATTACAACTAGAAAGGTTTTAAAATTTCCATTTTCATAAATAAGGAATGAAGTTTAATTATACAATAATTAGGTTTTAATTGATAATAATAATAATAATAATAATAATAATAATAATAATAATAATAATAATAATCTATACAAACCCCCCCGGCCACATCCAAACCCTAAATTAATTACAACCCAAACCTTTCCCCCCCACCACCCTTCACAGTAACCGTTCTCTCCTCACCCACCGCCATCGCCGCTGCGCTCCTTCTATCTCTTCGTCGGACTGCTGCGAAGATGTTGCCACTACCATGAAGTGGCGATTTGAACGTCGCGGTTGGTTGTTTCTTTTTCATTCTTCTTCTTCTTCTTGTTTTAAGTTGTGTGGTGGTGACGGTTTGATGGTGGAGGTGTGCGGTGCGGTGCAATAAGAGACACAACTAGAGTTGTTACCCTTCAACAGTCAGTTGATTCAATAAAATGATTCTAATCCAGTCTCTTCCTCCAATGGCGTCATATTTAGATCTGGCAGAATAAAGCCTCCGTTGGGTTGTGGTGGGTGATGCTTGTGTGGCTGTGGTCTGTGGTTCTCGCGGTTGGATTGTGGTGGTGATGCTTGTGTGGCTGTGGTTTGCCTGGCATGGCCGGGATCTGAAGCTCCACGATTGATGTGGTTTTTGGGTGTGTTTTTAGTTGGTGGTGGATGGTGGTGGTGGTGTTTGGGTGGCGATCGTGCTGTAGCGTTGGCTATGTTTGTTGGCGGCAGATCTGGTGATGGTCTCGGTGAGGTGAGGTGTGGTGTCGTTGCAGACGATGTTGTTATTGTGGCAGTGCTTGTGGTGGTTTTGTAGCGGGTGAACGACAGTGATGGTGGTTTTTTTTTTTGGTTACAGTGCATGCGGTGGCGGGGGTAGTGTGATGGGGGGCGACGGTGGTGATTTGGGTCGTGTTGTAGCGAGGGTGGGAGTGGGAGTGGGGTAGTGTTTGTGACCAATTATTTGGTCGGTTTGTGACCAAAACATTGACGGAGGATCGGGACTGGAATTGGGGTGGGGTGTTTGGTATATGTGACTGACATTTTGGTTCATTGTGACTCATCGATAAACTGTGATCTATAATTTTTTGATCTGTGACCAATCAATTAAATTGTGACTTATAAAATGTTTAATTTGAGACCTCGAAATAATTTTGTGACTAATTCATTTGATGTTTTGTGATCGTAAAATAAGTTGCGTGACTTATAAGTTTTGTGATTTGTGATCGATGAACAAATTGTGACTTTTAAAATTTTAATTTGTGACCGATAAACGAACTGTGACCTAATTTTTTTAATTGTAACCAAATTGTAT
>CAIGRO010111990.1:0-10359 GCA_903798355.1 Fraxinus baroniana | reverse complement strand
TGGTCATTTTATGTTAAAAAATGGTCAAAATGACGTTTTGCACAAGAAAATGCAAAGGTAGGGACGTTCTGCACCAAAAAATCAAACGTATGGACGTTTTCCACAAAACTCGTCATAGGTAGGGACGTTTTGCGCCAATTACCCATAAAATAAAAATAAAAATTGAACTAAGATTACATTTCGTAGGACAAAATTACACAATGTTAATCACTTAGAATGTTTGGTAGTTGAATGTAGAGTTGGTGGAGTTTTCTTAGTGCATAACAATGAATTAGTCGTGCCGACAGGTCTCCATGCCAAAATGAAGAAAAATCAATTAGATTTACTACTTTTTTCTTTAGTTCTATTAGATATTAGTCATATTACGCAGTCAATCTCGCAAAACATTAAAAGACAATTACAAAGAATTTAATACCAGAAAGGAGAAGATTAAGGTCAACAAATGTAACCGAGCTCGGCCTTGAGAATTTTGAGGTCCCAAACAACTAATTTTTGTGTGTGTGTGTGTGTGTGTGTGTGTATATATATATATATATATATATGGCAAGTGTAGAAGTACTTAATTATTTAAATAAATAACATATTTATAATTTAAACGAAATCTTCCTACAATCCAAAAGATAGAGTAGCAAAATAAATCATTTCTAACAACTCGTGAGATTTGGGTAGCATACTATTTACCAAAATTTTCCCACTAGTGAAGAATATAGTGTAGTAATAATAATGTCAAGGTATTATTAATTGGAAAAACTCGAGTAAGGTTCAATGAAGCAAATATTCTAGTAAATTTAATATTACATGAAAAACATGAAAAAGTTTTAAGAGCCATAATTTGAAATCTTGAGAATATTATAAAGATGACTCATAAGTCTAAATAATTTGGGCCAAATGTGTACTTAAAAAATGTGATCTACAACTAAATTTGTAATTGTGACCCACAAATTTTATTTTAATGATTGTGGGTTTGTGTGATTTACGATTGTAATCATAAATTATGATTCGTAACTGTGACCTGATTAATTAAATTATGAGTCACAAATTTTTATCAAGGGCAAAAATGTGACCACCTGATTTTTGAAAAAAAAAAATCACAACTTTGTTAATTTTGAAAATGCAAATTGAAATCGTTGTAGTAATATTTTATTTTATTTTATTTCTTTTTGAGGCCGTTTAAGTTTTGAGGTATTGTCTGTTGGTTTTGGCCTAGGGCACACCCTGAATATTGTTTGTCTTTAATTGTTTTAAGCATTATGCCTTATACCTTGCACAAAGCAATAAAAGAAAAATATAAAGAATTTAATTTCGGAAAGGCCAAATTTTGAAGTTAAGCCCAGTTTGGCCCCCATTTTTGGGTGTTTAAATTTTTTGGAATAATGATTGATGGTAGAAAAGTAATAAAAAGGTTTAGATTTGTGTATAATATTATTTTATTTAATGAACGTGTGATTGAAATGAAGAGAAATAAAAAATTAATGTAATGTAATGGAAAAAACGAGGGCTAAACGGGGGCTAAAAATGCATACATCCTGCGATACTTCTCTTATTCCAAATGTATTTTTCTCTCTTTTTTTAACCACATATTCTCTAATAAAATTATATTACATGTAAATTCAAAACTATTCATTCTTTTTTTAATAATACATTTTTCAAAAAATCACTATTCCTAAATATATTTCTTCAAAATTTGATTTTAATGGAGCCCAAATAAGGGCTTATCTAGCAGAAATAAGCAACTTTGTCGAAAAACTTAGTCATTGTTTGATCACCATATTTTCCAAACTCTTTTTTCTATATACTCATTATTAATCACACAATAAAGCATTTTGCCAATATACCCAAAAAGTTTTCCTACTTTTTAATTACACATTATCTTAAAAATCACTATTTTTTTTTTCTTTTTGTAAAGTATGATTGCCAAACATGGCTTTATTGGTGCATGGAAAATTGTAATATTGATTTCATACGCAAATCACAAATGCATGGAAATTGGAATATTGCGTCAACCTTTATTGGTTTATGACTTGTCTGGTATACGGCACGGCATAGTTGAATGGGTCTTCTCTTGCTGCTGCTCCTTGTTTCCAAAATTTCAAATGTTCATATTTGACTTTTTGAGATTTCTATACCCAAATATGCAAGAACTGCTGCCAAAGCTTACCATTCAAGTCCTGCTGAAAGCTCAAGCACTTAATTTCCCCTCACACGTTAAAGACCATTTCCACAACCCGTTAGTACTATATATAGATAACATATGAACCCCATTGCTACCACAAGTAGATTCCCATATATTAGTAGCAGAGTTTTCACATTAAGTTGAAAAATACACTTTGCAATACGAAAAACTAGGAGTTTGAGAGAGATGGATAGGTATGCCAGTAGGGTTGTTTTTGGTGCAATTTTTGCAGCTATGCTGCAATACATTGGTGCTCAAACTGTGCATATCGTTGGAGATGGGGTGGGTTGGGACATACCCCCAAATAACTCAGTCTCATACGCCAACTGGGCTTCCGGCAAAACCTTCATGGTTGGCAACATTCTAGGTAATTATCCCATTTTCCATTTTTCTACCAACATTCGACTTTTTCAAAACCTATAAATTGATTAGTATCATTGTATCTAATTAGTTATGTGAAATTTAGCCGTAACACAATAATATGATGATAATAACTGGGGAAAATGCATGTGCACAGAAAAGATTTCACAGAATTCTACCAGATGTGTCACATGGATGTGGATCCCATTGTCAATAAAATATTCCAAAAAATGCGGGTCCCACTTGTATTGTGTGTGATCTATAAATTTGAAAGACGCCAAGAATGGTTCTAATAATTGGCATGGGTGGTATACATAAATAATTAAATACAGTACATATGCCAAACTTTGCGTTTTTACCATTTTCATTTCTACGAGTACACTCGTTCGTGCAATGTGTGAAATATTTTGATACTAATAAAACAATTAGCCTACTAATCCATAACTGTAGCTAGTTTATTCTTTTGTGATTAGTTTTCTATCAATAATTATTAGTCTTTAGTATTTACTACAACATTTTAATAACTGTATTTCCTCTCTTCTTCAGTGTTTAACTTCGTGACCAATCAACACGATGTCCTTCGAGTACCAAAGTCTTCCTATGATGCATGTAGCGACGACAATGCCATAGGCAGTACCATCACAACTGGACCAGCAAACATAACTCTTGACGCAGCAGGCGAGCACTACTACATTTGCACCTTCGGCAGCCACTGCCAAGCGGGCCAGAAGCTTGCTATAACAGTCTCAGGAACGCCAGGGGCCAATCCGCCAACTTCTACCCCACCAACCACCCCTACAACCCCTTCTCCCACCTCAAGTCAGCCCGATGCATGTGCACCTACTCCGTCATCAACTCCCAATGCTGGCGGGCCAACGGCTTTGGCAAAACCACCTGCTGGCATCCCTCCTCCTACACCTGCTTCTTCCTCAACGTATGTGTTCGCAAGTTTCTTACCAGTTCTGCTGTCCATTGGAGCGGCCTTGGTTATTTAAGAAGGAAATATGATGAGAAGTATTCAAAATAGACTAAGATTCAATTTTGTTCTGCATTTCACTTTTATATTTGTTATAAGGTTTTAGATGATAATGAGTGGGCTTTAATTTGGCAACGAGAGTGAGATATTAATTTGTGGATCTATTATTTTGTATTATTGTTTGTTTTCTTTTATCCTGTAATGTTTAATACAATATATAAAATTAGTATAACAAATAACTTATAAATTTCTTTGTAGTGTAATATGAGAAAACTAAAATAAAATCCCAAAACTACATAAAACTAAAATTTGAATTTAAAAGAAAGAAAATATTCGATTTTAATCAATAAAGAAAAAAAATTCTACTCTAAACAGGAAAGAAAAATAAAAAGAGATATAACCTGCTACAATAAGAAATCTTATTATAAATGTCTTGTTATAAATAGAATTGTCCTACATCATTCTCCCTTACTTGAAGAAAATGCTACCTCGAGTTTGTTGTCGAAAGAGAATATTTGTCTTACCGATAATATTCACTATGTGCAATATTGATTATATCCGCAGGACAATCAATCCTAAGCATTGTCTCCAATTTTCTAATTCAATACGCAAAATGGAACAATCTTCTTGTAGTGAAAGCGAAAATGATACCGAATTAATCCAAGACCAAATTATTGGAGGAAATAAGAGATTATAACCACAATGTGAAGTAATTGTCACAAGAACAAAATAATTTATAGAAAATGAAGATTTTATTAAAATATGAAGAAAGAATATAAAGATTTGTATTTACAATGTTTCTAACTTCTTATTAAATCATAATGAAGAGCCGCTATATATAGGGAATAAATAGGGGACATCTAAACCCTAATAGTAGAGATGTAGTTGAAGTAGAATATAATAAATGAAGTCCAAAATGAAGTAGAAGGAAAAATAGCGTTGCAGCACTACAACACCACTCTCAGGGTGTCGCAGTGTTGGCTCTTTGCTCTTCTTTTACGTAACGGCGACTCGGTGCTTAGACACCCCATCTCCGTCCAAATACCTTCCAAAGATGTTTTTCTTCATTTCACAGTTTTTTTCAAATCCAACACAAATTTCAACTCCTGATTGGGCTTTCAAGTATAATTTCAACTAGAATTCGCCAATAAACTTGAATTGGATTCAACAATAGTATTTCAAATAGAATTCTTCTTAATGTGTACTTTAATTAAAATTCTCAATTATTTTCAACAAAGAATTTGAATCACACTCATATTCTAACAATCTTCACCTGACACGAATTTCATGCAATGAACAAAACTTCAAAAGAAAAACTCTCCACCTCGAGACAAACTCTTCAATAAAAAAGACAAATGAATTTCTCGATAAAAGATTTTCAACTAGAAATATTCTCTACCTCTACTACCCCAACTATGGGTAAAAATGATCTAATAACTGCCCCTTCGGGGATGGTCGAGTTGGTGGAGTAGGTGAATACGGAGGCCAAAGGTCACGAGTTCGAATTCTTTGCCAACACTTTCTCGATCTAGCCCGTCGCATCAGGTTTGCATAGTGTGGTTTACCTCTCCCGTGTGGTTGAGGGCTACTGCACATGGAGCGGGGTTTACCTAGTGCGCACTTACAGTGGTCAGGGCTCCGCGGTCGGTAGCTGCTGCAGGTTCCTACATCAACAAAAAAATGGTCTAATAACCACTAAATAAGGCTGAAACAAGACTTGTAACAAAATCACAACTGAATGCATCAAAAGAAGGATTTTGACTAGAACTAACACCCTTAATCACATTCAAACCATCAACTACATCAACATAATTGTACCTATGTGAATTCTTATAGCCAAAAATGGGTATTTTTCGAACAACTAAATACAATGATACCGTTGATGATGGTGGGAAGGCGAATTTATTTCTAAATTCAATTGAGATGTTCCTTTAAAGAAAACCCCAATTAGACTCCAATGGTATAGAACCTAACTCTAAATCCGCATGAGTTTTTAAAATATGTTGATTGCTCAAATATTCTATATAACACTACAAGATATATAAATGAGATTTTCTATGTCCCTTTAACAAAATACAGACTCATTTACTAATCTTCAAGACTCTACTCTAAACATTATGCATGTACTTTTTTGAATTGAGAGTACTTAATGAAATAAGATTTCTATTTAGATTTGGAACGTGTCTCACTGTATCAAGTGTTATAACTGTCTCATCAACATTTTTATTCTAATCTGACCAATACCAACTATCCGATATGGTATATTATTACCGATCATGACAACACCTTTTGCAACTTCTTTATACGTTGAAAACAAATCCCGATTGAGAGTCATATGAAAAGTGAAAATGTATAAACAATCCAAATCTCATCAGGTTTGGAGTTTAGTTAGACACAAGTAAAAGCTCTATAACACTGCTGTGATTTTTTTGCAACACTTGCTTCCCTTGAAGTTTCTTATTGTTGATTTGCAGTTAATTTTAATTTATTTTGCAACTGATAACCATCGTTTATCAAATGCTCATTTTTCTTGCAGTAATTAAAAAATTTGAAATTAGATTTTGATTTGCCCCTTGAACAACCACCATCAACAATGAGGCCATCTCCACAACCATCAGATGCTACGAGATCTTTCATTTTTCCTTTGAATATAGAGCATCACAGACTTCTTAGATAGTGAAAGTATCACGATTATATAAAATCATCTCTTTAAAAGACATGTATGAAGCAGAAAATAATTACAATAAAATCAATCTCAAATCTTCTTCATCGTATTTAACATCCAAGATTTTCAAATTAACGACGATTTCCTCAAAAGTGGTTAGGTGATCCTGGTTAGGTGATCCTCAAGAGATGTACATTTTATCATACGATGAGAATTTAGATGTTACTTTATATACAATTTGCTTGTAAGACTCTTTGTCATACATAATTGCTCCAATTTTAATCATAATATAGCAGCTAACTTCTCTTTTAAAACGTCTTGAAGAATAATAGAAAGATGAATATGTATTTGAAATAAAACCTTTAGATCCTTCCGTTGTTTCTCTTCTATAGTCTAAGTTGTAGGGATTTTGTCAAATCCCAACAACGAATCGTCCAAATCCATCTATGTGAGTACTGGTCGAATCTTTACCTGTTAGAAATAGAATCTCGTATTGCAATCCAATAGCGAAATATCATACTTCATAGTTGTCATCACAAAAAAAAAAAGCTCGATCTTCCCAAGAATTTTAAGACCAAAAAGCTCTAATATCAGGTTGTTGTGGAAAGTGGAGATGATATCTGATTAATCTAATACCAATTGTTGGAGAAAAAAGATATTACATCCATAATATGAAGTAATTGATCGCAAAAACAAAATAATTTGTAGAGAATGAAGGTTTTTATTATAATATGGATAAATAATACAAAGATTTGTGTTTACAATGTTTTTAACTTTTTACTAAATTATAATGAAGAGTTAACTATACATAGAGAACAAATAGGGGACGTTCAAATCTTAATAATAGGGTTGTAGTTAAAATAGAATGTAAAAAACGGAGTCCAAAACGAAGTAGATGAAAAATAGTGTTGCAGCGCTGCGTCGCCACTCTCCGGGTGCCGACTCCTCTTTCTTATTTTTCACTTAGCACCTAGGCGCTCCATCTACATCAAAATACCTTCCAAAGACATTTTTCTTCATTCCAATGTCTTCTTCAAATTCAACGCAAATTCCAACTTCCAATTGAGTTTCCAAGTAGAACTTCATATAAAATTCACTAAGTAAACTTGAATATGATTCAACAATAACATTCCAAATAAACTTCTTCTTAATATGCACTTTAATTAGAACTCCCAATTACCTTCAACAAAAAATTTGGGTCACACTCAATTTCTAGCACTTCTTATATTTTAACTTAACAGAGGGTCCAATTGAAAACCTATTTTTTCAAAGACTCACCATAAAAAATTAATTTTGTTGAGAATTACAGCACGTAATGTTGATAAGCTGCATTTTTGTATTTGAAATTGGTTGCCTCTAAGTTCTTTTGAACCTCTCCATGAATTTGTTGATATTTTCTGTGAACTCATCAACTTGAATACTAACATCATCAGTTGGAGGCAGGGGCGAATCAGAAATTTGGTTCAGCTACGGCGAAGATCGTTGACCGGTGGACCGATGATCGTTGATCGATGGCCGTTGACAATCTACGAACGTAATACCCAAAAATATAATTCGATATCATTAATTTTTTTCACTTATTTCTAATTTCCTAAAACCCTAAAAATTCAAATTACAATTCACAATGCACAAATCAATTCAAATATATGAGCATCTTCATTCTTCACCATTAATTTTTTTCACTTATCCCTAATTTCCTAAAAGGTTAAAACCTTAAATTCCCAATTCACAATCACAAATTCACAATACACAAATACAGGCAGCACAACTGTAGTGAGTTAGTGACAACATGCAACAACACAAGCACTAGCAAGCAAAGTAGCAAATAGGAAATAAGCAATAGAAATAGAAAAATACCTGTACGGCAAGCAGAATAGACCGGCAAACAAGGAGGAAGGCTCGAAGCTCTAGCACGGGTAGCGCCACAGCAGAGCCTCTAGTCTAGCTATTGCACCACCTGACTTGACTATCAGTGTCAACGGTCAAAGACTCACAGCCATACTGCCACAGGAGAGCAAGTCCACAGACTCCGCACTCAGACTGGCGATCGCAGTGGAATTTTTTCGTCCTAACTTAGTCGTTTCGCCCATCTCCCCCACCAAAATGAATTGGATTTGGTATTGGACTTTCTATTTGATTAGCGGATTGTAGGATTTGGCTCGTTAATTGGGCCGTATTTTTTTTAAAATAAGGCCCAACAATTAAGAGAATAGGAAAGGGGCAAAGGAAAAACTTACAGGCAAATTGGCACGCACAACAGCTTCTTCTTCTTCTTTCCCCAGCGGACGGCGAGTCCTCTAAAGCTTCTGACGGACCTAGCACGGGTGACCCGGGGGCTGGCCAGGTGCTAGGTCCGCCCTTGGTTGGAGGCAAAGATTAAAGCTATAGTGTGTCGAGATACTTGCGTATATACTGTCTTGAGGGGTGCTCGTTTAGTTTCACATTTTGGTGTTTTATTGAAAGCAAATTCAATTAATTTTTGATAAGGCTGTATTCCATTGCTTAGGCATATCACGACAAATACGGGCTCGTTGGCATGGCTTTTGCTTTTGCTTTTTGTAAAAGAGCTTTTGAAAAAATCTACCTTAATTTTTGTTGGAAAACTAATTTTAATACTACTTTTTATTTCGAAAGTACTTTTATAGGAAACCACATTAAACCAATTTCATCTAAAAACTTTTCTAACTACTCAAGTCACTTTCATAAAATTGGACAAACGGGTCTAAAAACAACTCTGAGGTCTTAAGAACTCCTTTTGACTTTTTAAAAACCATGCCTAATGGGCTCTACATTGAATCATGTTACCAAATGTCTGATTAGCTACTCATTTGTAGATGACAGGTACTACTATGAGGGTGTTTGACATCCATTTTTTGGAGAATAGAATTTTTGGAATAGTGATGGATGAGAGAATATGTGATGGAAAAGTTATGAAAGTTTTAGATTTGTGTTTAATATTAGTTTATTGAGAGAATGTATCGTTGAAATGAAGAAACATAAAAAAATGAGAATGAGAATGAGATAAAAATGGGTGTCAAACAGGGGCTATTTAATGAAGAATTAAACTTGTTTCAAAGTGTCCCACAGAAATGACATAAAATTTTGACATCCCAACTGGAAATAATAGGACTGGGAACATCATGAAAACAAACAACCTCCTTGAAAAATAAACGAGAGACATGGAAATATCTAACATCTTCCTGCAGGAAATAAAGTGAACCATCTTGGAGAACTAATCGACTATAACAAAAACTAAATCACATCCATGTTGAGTCCGAGTGAGTCCAAGAACAAATTCCATGGTCAAATCTTGCTAAACATTATGTGGAATAGGTCTTGTAAAAGTTGATATTTTGTGCTTGGTCTTTGGTCCATTGATATATAGGACAACTTTGAACAATTCTACCAACATCCATTTGAGTTGAGGCCAAAATAATCGTTCCTCTACCAAGTTGGAGTGATTGCACGGTAGGAGATTTCAAAACCAGTAAGCATTTATTGATGCCTATACGATCGCGTGACATTAAATGTTGTGATTGCATAGGCTAAATGGAGCCCACAATTATATTTTATTAATTCAACTTAAAACTATAATTTTTTTTTTTTTGCCCAGGTATCCCAGATTAGTCAGACTAATTTCCTGAACCACCAGCCACTGGCCCTTCAGTAACTGGCGGAGGTAAACCGCGGGTTATGCTCAAGTTGACCAGGATTCAAGCACCATTTATACTCCTGACCCCAAGGGAGTCTTTCTCCATGGTTATTACATCACCAAACTGCTCCAACCAATATTGATTATTACATCACTCAACTGCTCCATCCAGGAATCGAACTCCCCACCCTGAGGTTGCAAGCCCAGCATGCCCTTCCTTTGCCAACTTGGATGTGCTTCGGGGGGACGTAAAACTCTAATTTTTGACGTTAGCATGGGAGCACGACTTTTAACCTAACTAGAGGATTATACATAAGATTTATTCATTCTTTTCAATAAGGGTGCGTTTGATTGTAAGCATGGAATTTACATGGAAAGAAAATATTTTTTAGGCAATTGAATTGCCTAGAAATTATTTGCATGCAAAATATCAATTACATGTGTTTGATTGACTTAATTTTCAACCTAAAAATTTATTTTTCAATCTTTTTGTATTTGATTGTCATTATTTTTCATGGAAATTATCATTTTTT
>CAIGRO010111967.1:0-23124 GCA_903798355.1 Fraxinus baroniana | reverse complement strand
TCTCAGCCCAATCTCAGCTATAATGGTTCAAGAAGCTACACGGCAACCGCCAACAATCAATTACACAGCATAAACCACCTCAGCAAGCCTACTGCGTCGCATTTCGGAACCGAAACCCTAGTGCCATATACACGGAATTTCGAACATGGGTACGTATTTTCTGTTACCTTTTGGATAATACGAACCTTCGATCTGTAATTTTCTTATGCTTTTCATTGAATTTCTTGCCAAGTTTTCATTTTCCGCCTTATTTCATTCCGCGAAAGTGGAAATTTGTGAAAAAAAAAAATCATTCAGAAATAGTATTTTTTTTTTAATTTTTTAATTGATTTATTGCTTTTGGGAGATTTGAGTGGAATTGATTCTGATTGAATTGGGATTCTATTTTGTTTGAATTGTCTTACTCGTGATAGATATTGAGGAGGATATCAAAGCTTTGCAGCTTGATTCAGCTGGTATGGTGTTTATTTTAATTTGTTGCTTTCTATTTTTAATTCTTTAGGTATCTGCTGTAGGATGCTAGTATCGAATATCCAATAGATTAACAATTAAAGTTATACCATAACCATTATCCTAGTACTATGTACTAAATTATTATTTTGATATTGAATTGTTTGCTGTGTATTTTCATATAAAAAAATTATCTAGCAAAGACCTTATAGGAGATATTTCCACCCAAATATTAAGTAGTAGTACAAATTGTCCAGAACAGCATTTCCACTTGGTTAACCATAGGATTAATGGGGAAGTTTTCAGTTTTGAGTTATTGTAGTAGAGCCTGATGAGATGTTGTTTTGATTGGTTTGAGGTAGGTTTATATTCTTGTTTGTTTAATAAAAATTCGTCCATGGAGATGCTTGGAATATAATTATAGGTGGACTGTGGATGGGCTGAACCTGTCTGTCAATACTTAGATTTTCACAATCACAATTTATTGTTCGGTCCGACATTCATATTCACATTTCATTATAGTTCTAAGTCCATAATAGTAAACAGTTGAGTGGAATATAAATCATATTCTGAAATAAACAAACTCTGGAGCTTTAAAATATTAAATATTAAAGTACAGATTTTGGCCTTCTGGATTAGGATTATCGAGCTCACAAAACTTCTTTAACTTCCTTGGATTTGAAAATTCCCCCACCATATCATTTTTACTGATAAGCAAATGGCAGTAAGAGCATGAATTTATACTCAAAAATGGTTACCTATTCTCTAACTGCGAGAAGATAAAGGTTAAGAGAAAAACATTTTTACTTATATATTGTCAAAAAGATTTTTCTGGATGGTACACATTCTTGCCAAGTTTGTCTTTACAGACTTCCCATAGTTTAAAGTTTCAACTTATGTTTACAGTTAGCCTGTAAGTACTTTCCTCTTAAAACCATAGTTATGTATTACTTATCGTTTTTCGTTACTTATTATTTTTTTTATTTCACCATTAAAATAAACTATTCTTCATTTGTATGAATGGCAATTGAGCTCCAGCAGAAGTTAGTGTAATGGCAGAAGATTTGAAACTTGATGAAGTGGAAAGACCTGATGAGGTCGAAGGTCAGTGCATTGTGAACAGTTGAACTTGATATATGATGCTTGTTTCTGATCCTGGAATTGGGTTTTTCTGCTTATAAATCCTTTTTTAACTGCATGTTCTTTTAACAATCTGTATGGTCACATAAGAAGGTTGTTGCACTCAATTTTTGTATCATGCCACTTTTTGTTGACTTTTCAACATCTTAAGATCAGCAAGTTAGCTGGTTCATCAAGATACATTATCCAAATATTTTGTAATTAGGAAGGAAAGGTAGACGACCTCAATATGAAAATGGATTTTTCGGCAAAGAGTAAGAAGGGTCAAGTGTGTGGCAGGTTTTTGTGGTATGCAAGTCATCCGAAATTAAGAATTGACTACAGGCAATTTAATGGTTTGAATTCAGTGGTTTTCTTCGACATAGGCTGCATTGCTTATAATTTTATCTAGCCCATCTCTAGATTGTATCACAATTTAGGTTATTTGCAACTTGGAGTCTTGGACTGGGTAACTAGGTCTCCTGATAAGAAAATTTATCTTGCAGAATAGAGCAAGAAGCATCAAGTTCATGATAGGTTTTTATTGTATAAGGTATTATAATGTCAACAATTGAGTGATTTGACTACTGTTTCTCAGACTGAAAGTTCTTGTGATACAGCGTTTTCTTTTTCTTGAATTTTCATTGTTGAAGATTTGCTCACTGCCCATGTCCTAATGGTCTGAGAGCGAGGAAAACTCACAGATAATGAGCATGTCTTGTGTTGCTTGTATATTTCTTAAGTACTTTTCAGGTATTTAAGTCTAGGTAGTATGATAGGGATGATTGTGGAGTTGGAGGAAGGTTTGTGGAATATGGCCATGATCTCGTATAAATTACACTGACTTTATATGTTGTGATCATATTCTCGAAGTTCTCTTTAGTTATATAGTTATATGTATCTCTTGAGTGTCACTAGTGTTTATATAGATGTTTTCTGGGCTTTAGCATTTGCATCTTTTCCCGAAAACTAGGGAGTTCTACCTTCATGTTTTTAAGAATAGCAGGATTGTATGGAATCTTATTCCGGGATGCATTGCATGGTGCGTGTGGAGAAAAAGGAACAACCGCTGTTTTGAAGATCAAACAAGAACTATTGAGCAGTTTCGAGAATTGTTTTATCTCACTTTGTACAATTGGTTTAATACTGTGACTAATAAACATATAGAAGGGTTGCCTAATTTCATGTCTTTTTGTACTGTTTAAGTTGATAATACATTCCCCATGTATTATCTTTTGATTTTTTAATTAATATACTGATTACTTATAAAAAAAATAAAAATGATATGTTGATATATTTTTCCCAAATTAAGGAATCTTGTTGTTTACTAGTGTCGCATCTGGTCAAAATGCCAGTAATAGAACTGAAGAAACATATAATGATTGGTTTGCTTAACCTGACATTGGGCTTTTTCATTTATGTTTTCGTTTCCATTGGAAGAATAAAAACGATGAGTAGAAAAATGGCAGTCCTAGGGGAGCCTAATGCTGTCTTTTGTTGATGAG
The DNA here is from genome assembly GCA_903798355.1 of Fraxinus baroniana. Taxonomy (NCBI): domain Eukaryota; kingdom Viridiplantae; phylum Streptophyta; class Magnoliopsida; order Lamiales; family Oleaceae; genus Fraxinus; species Fraxinus baroniana. The sequence goes on along the minus strand of CAIGRO010111967.1, from coordinate 20,050 downwards.
AGGAAAGGAGAGAACAAAATCTGATAATGACATTCAATATTTTGGTTTGCTTTTGAACTTTATCTGCATCTGTTCACATGGGCAGACATTTTATTAAACTGCTAGTTTTTACCCTTTTTTTTTGGTTTTGAGCTTCTTCCAAGTTGATGGTTCGTTTATGTTTACATATTTATTTGGGTAGAATATGGCAACGAAAAGACATCCTTTCTGAGTATATTTTAATGCATGCCTGGATAAGCATGTGCCATCAATAGAATAAAGTGATTTTTTTAGTTAACCCTGGAGAATTTTGTGCAATTGGTATAATAAATGCCAAGATGTTAATCTTGCTGGTGGCTTTAGGTTCCAAAGACCTGGCACATGCAAATTCCAAACCAGCACAAGTTGAACAGAAAGATGTCACGGAAGGTATACTGTTTTTGCTGAATCTGGTGTCTTCTTTGCCTTGACATTGTTAAAAATGAGGCTGTATTGTCAATTTGTCTTTCCCATTTGACTTCTACATTTTGTTGAAATTGCCTCTCTTATGTACTCCTGGACCAAAATATTTTGCAATTATCTTCTGCATTTTGTTTGTCCCAAAATTTGCCCTTGTTAGCTAAAGTTTCGATATGCTTGTTTATACTGCTCATAAGTTCAATTGGGTCAAAGTTTTACTGCATAATAAATATTATTGTAGCTGCCTCCAGTAGTAGGGTTAATTCTGAAAAAAAAAATATATAATTTCTTAGAAAGTGTGAAATTACAAATTTCTTGTTCTGTCTTAATTCCAGAGAAATGTGGAAAGTCAAACCTGAATTTTAATTTCGGATGAGGGAGTAACAAGTTCAAGGATGCCTATATATTATTTACCTGTTTTCCCATCTCTTGTACAACTATCTCAGTCCTGTCTGCATAAAGAATAGAAATTGTTTACCCAACTTTCTTTCCAACTATGCATATCTCTGTCATTAGGTCAGATTGTTTATTCTTGTAAAATTTTATTGAGGATACTTTTAAATAATCAAGTTTTGATTTCCACATGCATTTGCACTTGCCGTAGTTTTTCAAAGTTCTTAGAATTGATTTGGGATAAAGAATTTCGAATTTTGTTTCTCCTTTTGCTTTACATAGCAAATAGAGGTTTTAAAGTAGCCCCGGCCATGGGTTGGTCTGACTTTGTAAGTGGGCCGTGGACCCACCCCTAGTATTGGCAGGTTGATGGGTTGGCCCGGGGACATATATATATTCTAGCCCTGACCGCCTATGAAACTGGTTCGAGTCAGGGCCATATATGGGCCAGTCTGTGCCTATATGCTACCACCTCAAAACCATGAAAAATGGAAAAAAAAGGAAGTAAAGATAACATAATGCATTAAGGTTCTATATATGTAGGTGAAGAGATGGTATATGACATGGAATTTGATTCAGATTCTCAAAGCCGATTTTTTTTTAATGATTATTTATTTATTTTTTGTATTCAGTGAGAGAAAAGGAAAGCTCAGCTCCTGAGGATTTTGAAGATGAGGTGGAGGGCAATAAAAAGAGACACTTGAATGTTGTATTCATTGGTCACGTCGGTATGTCATTCCTTATAGTCAATAGGCTCATAGCAATATTGACTGGAACTGGGTACATAATAGTGACCTTTGATATTTTGATGGTCAATCATATCGCACGTATGAATTGTCACCTTGGTTGGTTCAGGCTTATGTACACTAGATGTTCTACATGTTTGGTTGCATACCTTTGCTTTCAACTTTCAAGAACCACCACCCACCACCACCCAATTGCTTACTTCTCCCCACCCCCAAAAAAATAGGTTGAAAAAAGAACAGATAACGGAACAAAAAATAAAATTAACTTCTTTATTTTAATAAAAAACTTCTTAGACCATGATTGGATGTCCTAAAAAATAATTTTAAGCTGTTGATACCATTTCCAAGTTCCTTATCATGAGTAGTGTACTTAATCTGATTTTTCAGATGCTGGCAAGTCTACAATTGGAGGGCAAATACTATTTCTCAGTGGTCAAGTTGATGACCGAACCATCCAGAAGTACGAGAAAGAAGCAAAAGATAAAAATAGAGAGAGTTGGTAAGTTCTTATTTTCTTCAATATTAAATGATTTGAAATGTCACGTCAGGCTTTCTTTTACCTAAACTCTAAAGATAGACTTTGATCAAGACTAGTATTGTTTTGCTGTCTTTCTGCCTAACACAAGTGGTGGCACACTTATTTTTAAGTCGTCACTTTATGTACTGCATCCATAATTTGTGACCATTTCACTTTCTTAATGTTGCATGAGTTACTATACTATGAGATGATGATGTAAATCTGAAAGCTGACTTGCCATTATTACGGGATTACTTCAATAGGGAGGAACTGCCCATTTAATACCAACTTAACCTGGGAAAATTTTTGATGTACCATAATATTCCCAGCTTTATGAAGGAACCTAAACTCCCTTTTCTGTTCTCTATTGTAGTTGGACATGGGTGCAGGCATATGTTGAAATTTCGGATTAAGACATGTTTACCTTTATTTGTTCTTCCTCCAGTTGTGCTCCTAGGAATTACCTATTCATTTCTTGTTTACAATCATTTAACTTTGGAACTGATGCAGGACAGCTAAAACATGCAAGTTCATATTTTGTTGCATCTTTATATCTTGTCTATAGGATTTTGATTTTTTTTTCGTGGTTAATTAATCCCTTTACGTGGATTGTAATTGTTTATCCATAGCTTCAATTATTCTGGATGTTCTCCTTGATATTTTCTTAAATTAGGTACATGGCTTACATCATGGACACAAATGAAGAGGAGAGGGTTAAGGTATTCATATGACTTAAATTTTTGTCTTATTTTGCTTCTTTTGTTAGGTCTGTCAAAAAATGCATTTGAATGAATCTAAAGATTTGGATTGTCTACTATTATTTTTATGGTAGGGAATAACAGTTGAAGTTGGAAGAGCTCGTTTCGAAACAGAAACTACAAGATTTACAATTTTGGATGCACCAGTAAACATTTTCTTCTCTATATTTCTTTGTGACGTGTTTGTTTGAAGCTAGCTTATTATTTAATTTCATGTCTGGTTTAAAATTGTATTTAGCGTCTTTTTACAATTGAATTTTCAGGGTCACAAAAGTTACGTGCCTAACATGATCAGTGGAGCATCACAAGCTGATATAGGTGTACTAGTAAGTAAACTTGCGATATTTGGATGAAATCCTATGTGACGAACTGATTTTCTGATAGTTTTTTAATTCTTCCTTGTGCCGCTATTATGCCCAGGTAATTTCTGCTCGGAAGGGAGAATTTGAAACTGGATATGAGAGAGGTGGACAGACACGTGAACACGTCCAACTTGCAAAGACTTTGGGAGTGTCAAAGCTGCTAGTTGTTGTGAACAAAATGGACGATCCTACTGTGAACTGGTCAAAAGAAAGGTGCTTGTTTGGATGGGATTCTTCTGTCCTCATGGAAGTCCTGAAGTTCCTTTTCTTATTATGCTGATACTGTTTCCTGTTGCAGATATGATGAGATTGAGTCAAAAATGGTACCATTTCTCAGGTCTTCAGGTTATAATGTGAAGAAAGGTAAACATGAATCTTTCCGGATCTAATTGACATTTTTTTTCCTTCTCTGAATGGTGACAATATTTGAGGCAGAATTGAAAAGTATTTGTAATATCCACTCTCTCAACTTACTCCATGTTAATTCACATGAGATATTTCATTCTTTATTGTGAGTCGTCATCCTCCACTTGCAATGATGCTTCTCCTTTCCCTTGTTCTTTCTCTCTTTATTTTATTTTTCGAAAATTTTGGAAAAGGCAGAAAATTTAAAAATACCTGTAAACTTTCTAGATTATAATAAAATAGCACAAAAAGTTGAGACCAATAAAAAAATGCATAGAAAAGGCGACAAGGCAAAAGAATGATCACCCACCCACCCACCCACCTTGAGTTAATCGAGCTGTAAGTCTTTGCAAATGACTTTCAATGCGCCAGCTGTGAGGCGTTTAATGAAAACTTCACTCGAGGCCTGCCTCGAGGCATATGCCTCACACTACTTTTTAAAACTATGTTTATAGCAGGGGAGATTTAGGCATGGTGTTTATTCACAGTTCCAGGAGATGCACATATTTTGTACTGAAAATAAAAGCTTAAGCCTTTGTGTAACAGTCAAACAACTTGTATAATAGTCTTAACTTTGTCTCATCATCTGTGTTCCACATGAACATCAGAGATATTCATTGACTTCATTTTTTGTTAACTTCTGACATCTCCTTGTCTGATTGCAATTCTCCTATAATATTTAAGCAATGATAGTTGTAAATTAGAGTTTGTGGATATGCTTATGTGCATGTGTGGGGTCTGCACTTGTATTAGCAAATATTTTAATGGGGACTAGTATCTTTTATTCCTGGTCTAAAGCATAAATTTGATTGAAGACAAGCAAAAGATCAAGTCCTGGGCTAAAAATTTATGTTGTTATTCAAGAAAAATATAAATTTATTTATTTTTATTATAAAAGAAATTGTATTTATTGGGCAGAATTGATGTTGATTCTAGTTGCTGTTTGTTTGAAGGATTCTTAATAAATTTGAAGCCATTTAAACATCAGTAAAGCTTTAAAAAGTTTTTGTCTAATGCAAGCAGATGTTTATCCAGTGTCTAGTTTTTCTTTCAAATGAAGCCCTTTTGCTGGTTGGAGTTGACTAATCCTCTGTTCAATAACCCAACCAATATGAGCCTGCCTGAGACTGTGTCAGAAAGAAATGATATTTCTTTTTCCTTTTTATCTGATGGCAATCTGTATATAGAAAATACATCGCATTACAAGGTTCTTGTCTGCTTGATTACCAATTTCTGACTCTTGTTTCTTATATATTATTTCTCATTTCAGATGTTCTGTTTCTTCCTATATCTGGGCTTATGGGGGCAAATATGAAAACAAGAATGGACAAAAGTATATGTTCGTGGTGGAATGGTCCATGCCTTTTTGAAGCTCTTGATGCCATTGAAGTTCCTTTGCGTGATCCTAAAGGTCCATTTAGGTAAGAATAACTGTTATTCTGTCTGACTAATTAAGTCTACCCCAATGTTTGAATTCGCAATGAATATCCCAAACCTACCACTTACCCTGAACATTAATGTATTCTCTATCATTTTCTTTAATCTTTTGAGGATCTGGCTCTCTTCCTTCAGCTAAAACGATGTAACCCACCCAACAAGACCACTTGCTAATAAAAGCATCACTTCTTCAACTTAACATAAGAGTTCCCCACTTTTGAGATATATTTGTCAGATATGATTTAAGTTCTTATACTTCGCTGTGAATGTAAGCATGTATTAGAAATAAGCAACCGTAGAAACTTCTATAAATGGTCATAATATGTCAGTGTCTCGATCAAAAGCGCTGGGAGAGACGAAAAGGCATCAAGCATTCAAATAGTTGATAGAGTTTTAGAGGGCATACTCCTAAGCTAAATGTGGCGATAGCCACTTCTTATTACAATCAGCCATTCTTGTATCTCGTCTAGCTTAAAATTGGAAGCTAGTATTTGACAGTGATCTTTTTCTTCAACAATAGGAGTTGCTTAAATTTGTTTCACTAAAGTTTCTCTATTAAAAGACGCGTCTAAGAAACATGAAACATGACTTATGTCATGACTATTAAAACATTAGAGTTGTATAAATCCGTTTCCTTGTCCATCTTTGTTTGACCGCTATACAACTTTGCCGGTTGTACTCTCAACGATGTTGCTTCTGGTCTATTATATGTAGTATCAAAGTAGGTTTTTCTTCTGAAGATTGCTAAATGCTAAATTTCTGCTATTCCAAGAGTTGACACCTACCTCTGTATTGACCACTATTTCCTATGATTTTAATGCATAGAGTTGTGCATGTTCAAGACCAAATGAATAGTTAATCTTGTCATGCACAATCTCAATTCTGAGTTGCTGAGCGATCTCACTGTAAACAACTAGATCCAATAATTTATAGAATTCATGGGTGTACTCTTCAATACTACAGTCCCTTTGATACGAAGTATGGAACTTTATTCTAACCTATCCTATAATCATCCAACAAAATTGCTTTCTCAATTTTGCCTTCGTTGATTAGTAAGTGTTAATCTTCAATATCCCTTGCTAGGTTGTAGCTTTTCCAACTTTTCCACCATTGTTGGTCAACTCCTTTTGGTTTCAGCTTTACATAAATAATCTTTTGCTCTTCTAGATTGACTCCTGTACAAATGAACTCTTCAAGCTTGTTTCCTGATCAAGGAGGTCTTCTACTTCATTCTGTGGAAGTCTTAACTCCAACTCAGATTCTTGAATTGAGATCTACCAGGATTGGCACAAGCTCCAGGAATAATATGGAAAGGGTTAACATTCTTCCTTAAAACATAATACTTATCCTTGAAACCTCTTTTGGATAGGTCCAGGAGGTCGTAATTGCCTTCCGTTACCTTTGTTTGACTTCCACACAATGTCCACGCAAGTTTTACTTCTCTTGCTTGAGGTGCTTTGTTTCCTTTGCATTTTTAGAGCTCGGGTCAACTTAGGGAATTCTAGGCCTTCTCATAGACATGTTAAATTAGGATCAATCACTGCCCTGATACCATGATACCAGAATTGATGAGGGTACATGCTTTACCCAAAAAATGCTAAAAGAGATTGAAGAAACAGAGAGCTTTAGTGGAGATTGAAGTAAAAACTAGGAATCTAACGCTTTACACTTGCATATCATACCAGAATTTCCTAAATTGGAAATTTAGGTTCTTCAATTGTTATTTTTCTTGAATAATTAGGCCTATTTAAGCTTCACTTGGAAAATGAAGTCTAAAACCTTGTAGGAAGGAAACTTAGATCACTAGGACAAGTCTTATTCTTGTTGGAAACCTAAAACTACTTTAAGGCACCACATATATCTAATCAATTACCACTACAATTTTAAGTCTAGTAAGAATAAGAATACTAGTTTCAGAAGATTTGAAAAAAAGATTAACTTTTATCCCTGCATCAATATATTTTTTGTCAATAATTTTGTTTGCAAATAGCATACATAGTTGTTAGGAATTCGTTATATCTTTCTTCTGGATGCCTTACATTCTGGAACACTGTTATAATTTCTTTGTGCACATTAAAAACAAGTAGGGAATCCTTTGGCCCTTTTAGTTATTTGGGATCAGTCTTCGCTGATTTGTACCGTAAATAAAATGGAAAGAGAATTTACTATCACACTGTCGTTAGTTCTGCCTGCGCTGTCTAAATTTGTCAAATAGAACTTGCATTTTGTTTAGCTCCGGGAAATAGAACTTACATTTCTTTTGTTTGTTATGAAGAAAGCAGTAAATTACTGGTTGTATCTCTTGATTTCCTTTGGAACAGAAGAGCTTCTATTCTTCTGTATACATAATTTTGTTCTTTTTTTCGGTAGACTTCCTATTATTGATAAATTCAAAGACATGGGAACTGTTGTTATGGGCAAAGTAGAATCTGGTAGCATTCGCGAAGGTGACTCTATGCTTATCATGCCGAATAAGGTGCTTTATCTATTTTCTTGATCTTTTGTCAATATACCTGTTACTAGCTTGAAAAAAATTTGCAGAATAAGTTCGGTAAATTCATCTTCAGGTCCATGTGAAAGTTCTTGCCATTTTCCGTGATGAAGATAGAGTCAGGCTTGCATGTCCTGGTGAAAACTTGCGAGTCAGGGTATCTGGGATCGAGGAAGAGGATATCCTATCCGGTTTCGTTCTATCTAGCATCTGTACGGGTTTATTCCTCTATTTTTAATATGTCATAATCACTTTTCTGCTTTGATTTACTGTAGCATGGTTATGTTTTAGATTGCTTTTAGAACCAATTAGCCCCAAATCAGATTTTTAGTAGATTTTTATAAACGTTGATGGAATGTGTGGTTAAAATTAAGTGTTGACTTAGACTTAGATTTTAATCCAATTTTTTAATTGAACTAAACTGGCGCATAATATAATTACACCCTTGCACATTGAATTGAGATTGATTGTAGTTTTGGATATCACAGCTTACTGTCACTGGAGACATACAGAAACCTATTAAATCGAAATCATTTGATTTTGTCTTCAGTCTAGTTGTCAAGTTGAAAACTGCCTATCTTCTAATTCAATTCTTGAAAGAACAAAGCACACTGAAGTAGAATGGCAATTAGGTTCTCGGGTTTACTAGAATAGTGTTATTTCACAGAATGGTACATCGGTACTGATTCTTTTAACTAGTTCATTCATTCGCTAAAATATGGTATGCAATTTAACGGCTGTCACCAAAAAAATCTGACAAAAAGAAGGGAACATGTTTTAAGGACATTTGAGTGTTCTAAAATGAGCTATTTCTTTTTTGATAAGTAACGTTATTTTGTATGTGCAGCAAAACCGATAGCTGCTGTTTCCGAGTTTGTCGCCCAGTTGCAGATTCTAGAGTTGCTTGACAATGTATGTATTTCATTTTGGTTTTTCTTCTTTCATTTTCTTTAAATAATGGAAAAATGCTAATGAAATGTTCCTGTCATGTCAGGCAATTTTTACTGCTGGGTATAAGGCAGTTTTACACGTCCATTCAGTTGTTGAGGAATGTGAGATTGTTGAGTTGAAGCAGCAGATTGATCCAAAAACTAAAAAGCCTATGAAAAAGAAACCTCTTTTTGTCAAAAACGGTGCAGTAGTTGTATGCCGCATTCAGGTCAGCTGCGTTATTATTGGTTAATTGTCTTAATTTTTCAAGTAATACTGCAAAAGTAGCTTGTTCTACTATGTAAGCACGTTACATGATGGTCTAGCACGTGGTAAAATTCTGAAAAGCTAAATTTCTATGGATTATTCTCAAGGAAACTATTCCAATATCATTCTGTGTTCACGCTTGCTCTGGCTCATGTTGATATGAAGATCCTTTAGTTAAATTTTACTTACAGGTAAATAACTTGATATGCGTTGAGAACTTCTCTGATTTTCCCCAGCTAGGCCGATTCACCCTTCGCACTGAAGGTCAGAAAATATTTTCAATTGTTCTAGTAGTATTTTTCTCCTTTACTTAACTTCAAATGAAATTATTGAGACTTCCATTGTTGACAGGGAAAACCGTTGCTATGGGTAAAGTAACTGAACTTTCTACTGCAAGTGATGGCATGTAAACATTTTTGTCATTAGAGGTGAGTTCTTGTCTTAGTTTTCTTGTCAAATTATACATGGTCTGTAGTTCTATATTTATTGCTTCCTCTGATCAAGTGATGGATATACTGGATTGATACCTCTATGGCACTTGAGCTATAATTCCTTGGATTGGACACCTCTAACTTGTAATTTGAGTAATTAAAATGATGAATCTAATTGTCCCGTTGCTAATAATTATTGAGTACTCAGAAACTCATCTTTGTCCCACAATAGCCTTTGGCTTTTACTGCTTATAAGCTCTTAACAGGGTTTAATTTTACTTATAAGCCCAAGGGAAAACATTTCCATTGTGTTGAGAAGCTCTTTGAGTATGGCTGGAAATCAAGCCTTTGTCTTTTCTACTAGCTTATAGGCCCTTTCAATTTGTTGAATGAGCTCCGAAAACTTATATGCTATAAAGAGAGAGAAGCTTTTGGTGCTTATGAGTTTTCTCTCTTCAAATAATTTGGATGGGTTTCTTAACTTGATGACTTAAAAATAACATATTACCAACTGCGTTTTGCTTTGTGGTTAAATTCATACCTGTTCATGTGAAATTTGAAACAAATGTGCTTAGGTGTTATATATGTCATGAACTGAAGCTTTTGGTGATGTTTATGGGTAATCAGAGTTGACCTAACGAAATACCTGAATTTGAAGTCAGAATTCTCCAAAGAAAATTGAAGTTTATAAATTGTTTGTGCAAAAAGGTTTAAGACTTCATATTACCGAGGACATGGTTTGTCAAATAAAAAATGTCTAAACCATACAAGGTGAAATTATTTCACTCTTGTATTGTAAACAAAATCTGAAGGTCTACATAAATTGATGCAATCCTGAAAATTAAAATGATCTAAATCCTTCATTCCAGTCTCAAAATAGGCTGTTGCAAGAGTCAAAAACTCCTTTTTGACTTGAAGGGTAGTTATCCGCGGGTTGAGGGGTCTTTAGTTAGTGTAAATTTCCTCATTGGGCATGAAAATAAGCTATTTGATGTGGCTGTCAATTATCTTTAGACTCGCATTTAGTTAAAAAGAATAAACTGTTCGGTGTATATTTTAATAATGCTGTCTATCAAAAAGGCTGCATCTGGACACTTTGCGCATTGTACATTGCTTATGTATGGAAGTTGTTTGATGGTTTTTTCTTTGCTTGCATATTGTTGTCTGTTAAAACAATGAAATGGTTAAGAACTCTTGGTGTTTGTTTCTCTTGTTTGTGTGTGATGCGAGCATCGTTTTGCAGGTGAGTTGAGCCAACAATGAAGACCTATCTACTCATCCAAGCAGTAGAAGGGGGTTTGCAACTAGTGACAGATTGATTTTGATATAAAGCTGTACCTTTTCTAATGCACATTGTTTGAGGTGTCCATGAGTTTTGAGAGTACGCGATAAGTTATAGCTTTGTTGAAATTTTTCCTCAATGGTGTCAAAGTAGGACTCCGAGTCCTCTTTTCATACCCAAATTATATTTATTGTAAAATTATTACATTTATGAAGTCATTTGGTGAAACAAGACCATCAAATATCTTATTTCTTGAGGTAACTTTTTATGTTTGAAATTTTCCACATTGAAAAAATAGATGTAAGAAATCTGCACAAGAATGGATCTAATAGCTTTATGGTTAATAGCTATAGGATTCCCCTTTAATGCAAAATTTGGTAGGATTTGAAACTGAGGCACAGTACATACTTCGGTTGAACAATGGGAAAAGGATTCGTGAATCTTGAATATTGGGTAGAAGTTGGAAGTTCCACATGGAGCAATGACGTGACAAGAAGTTTAGGCAGTTGATCTTCAACGCTGTTATACCCTAGTGGTGGATACCCCGTTTGGCGTGATAAAAAAATTATAAAAATTTGAGTTAAGAGTCAAACAATTGATTTTTATATATATTTTTTGAATAAAAATTTACTAAGAATCTGGGGATAAATTATGCAAATATAATAAAAGTTGATAAAACTTTAGACGCGTTTTCCATTTTTTATTTTTATTTTTTTGGGTCTCGGAGCAGTCACCTTATTAAAACTGCAGACAGGCTACAAAGGTCAACTGTTTCTTAATTAATTTATTAATAATAATAAAAAAATAAAGAAGGTTCGATCCACCTTTACACCTCAACCCAAACCCGAGTGCATGTAACATATTCTTGCGTCAACTGGAAGCAGGTATCAACAGAATCATGCAAATGCAAAAATTTCTACAAGCAGAGAGATTTGTTTGCACGTCCCATTCCAATTCTCAAAAGTAATTAGAGCAGGTAAAGAAGAAAACATATATAAATGCATCTCTTTCCCCCTCCTTCTGTTATCTCAAGAAAATATATAAATTTGTGCATTTTTCTTCAATTTATATCACTACCTAACTGAATAATTTAAGTCATCAAAGTTCCTATTCAGTCGAGGTTTAGCGTGTACACTTACCCTTTTATTAATAATGGAGGAAGGATGTAGAGACGAACCTCCGAAAACTAACGATCTTTCAATCGACTTATAGTAACTATCTCGAGATGTGGTTTTCTTTACCTACTAGTGAAAAATCATTACCCTTTACCAAAAAGGGAAATTTCATTTGTACAGAAAAATTGGGTTACTGTAAAGTGTCTGTATCTGTATGTGTAGTGTCTCTCTACCAAAAAAGGATAATCTTCCATCACACTATCTTATTTCGTGTCGTACATAAACCTTGTTTGCTCGTTCCGGTATGGTAGATTATATATCACTGTTCATTACACCATCGAGTCTGCTACAGCTTACCAAACATGTCTTGACTTACGCATGATAATTCTATTGCTGATTATTTCAAGTATCAATTCTGTAATGACTTCAGTTGAGGTAATCCTTTCTAGGCTATACTGTCAATTAACAACCACTACTACCTAAACAATATAATTTAGGGTAATGATTGTCAACAAATTAATAAGTAATCATTACCAACAATATTAAGCAAATTAAAGTGAACACATGAATAAAAAAAAAGCAAATTTAGGTAGCTTCGATTAATAAATTTCTTCATATTGACTTTGAGTGATAAGTAGGTGCATTTTAAGCAAAGTAGTGGTTATTCATCAAAGTGTGCAATATCTGCTTGAATTGTAAGTAGAGATGTATGATCCCATATTTTCAAAAAGCTTTAGCAAATATGAGCGCAAAAGATTTGGGTTTTGTGCATTCTTCATAAGCTTTATTGTTGCATTGAGCATTTGCTTGACTTTCAAGCCTCGTTTACATCCCTTATCGATCAGTAAGTCTTTTTTGGATAGTTGAACAAGTTTTCTATTTGTTCTTTGTACTGTCGAGTGCTTGTACAACTCGACCACATTAGTCATTTGTTTTACTCATTTGAGAATTTGGCTCCTTGTTGCAGTTGGTGATGCTGTGAATTTGCAGTTGTCAATTGATGACATTCAGGACAAGCTTGAATTTAATAATACAAGTGAGATTTCCCAGCCAACAGGTATAATGCTTGCTAAAGTAAGACATTTCCTAGGATCAGTCGGCACGAGCGACTGAATGTGTTTAAGCAGAAAGGCCTTTTGATGCAGGAACTTAGTTTCAAATTCTTCCCTTTTCATTGCAGTTGATAATGCTGCATTGCAAGCGACTACGATAAATGCTGCTCGAGATATTGTTATAGTTAACCACACGAGTGAAAGCTCCCGACCAACAGGTAAAATTTTACTAAAGAGGTTAATTTTTTATTTTATTTTATTTTTTTATTTTTATCATCAGTACTCGATAATAATAGAGGAGGAAAATCCTACTTATTGTACTGATGAGTATGGTCTAATGATCATAAAAGTCCTTTTGATAAAGAGAACTCAGTTTGTATTTTTTCACTTCTATTACAGTTGAAAATGCTGCGAATTTGTCTATCGTCGAGACTGTTCCAAATGAGCTAATAGTTAACAACACGATGGAAAGCTTCCGGCCAACAGGTACGCGTGCTAGTAAGTACTGTTAAGAAAGCTTTCTGAAAAGCCATCAGTTTCTCACTTGAATTCTGAACTCATTTTCTCATTTGCAGCAATTGAAAAGATGAAAATTGAGCCAATATGCAGCATTTTAGAACCAATGGCAGACTATTGTGAAATGGAAGGGGACGTGAGGATTCAAGCGAATTCTTCCACTGTGTTTTTTGTCAAGTCTGGTATAAACGTCTCGGCTGGAAACAATTCTTGGCGTGTTCAACCTTACGCAAGAAAGGCGAATTTAGGTGCAATGATGTTTGTTAAGAACTGGACAGTAACGTTAGTGAATAATAAGGATGACATTCCAATGTGTACAAAAAATCATAGTTTTCCAGCCATCCTTTTCTCAGTTGGAGGATACACAGGTAACCATTTCCATGATTTCTCAGATTTGGTGATTCCAGTATATTCGACATCGTTGAGGTTCAAAAGGGACGTACATTTTCTTACGACTGATACAAAACCGTGGTGGGTATCAAAATTCCGAGGATTGTTTAACAAACTATCCCGACATGAGGTCATCGACATGGATAGAGAAAAAGAAGTCCATTGCTATACAAAAGTAGTCGTTGGCCTTAAATCACACAAAGAGCTTATAATCAATCCTTCAAAATCTCAAAATAATGGATTGTCGACGCATAACTTCAGACAGTTCCTTCGACAAACTTACTCACTTGACAGAGCAAAGGCGATTGAGTTGAAGAAGGGGGAGGAGAAAAGGCCTCGTTTGATGATTATATCCAGGAAAAGGACTCGTATTCTAACAAACGACGCTGAAATAACTCGACTGGCTCGCAAAATGGGATTCGAAGTTATTGTAGACGAGGCTGATCATTCGACAAACCTTTCTAGATTTGCGCAAATAGTGAATTCTTGTGATGTACTAATGGGAATTCATGGAGCTGGATTAACAAACATGGTTTTTCTCCCGGATAACGCGGTTTTAATCCAAATAATTCCATTAGGAGGCATTGATGGACTTGCTAGAACAGACTTTGGAGAACCATCTGATGGTATGAACTTAAGGTACTTGGAATACAAGATTAAGATTGAAGAGAGTTCTTTGAGTAAACAGTATCCGTTGGATCATCCAGTTATTAAAGATCCAAGATCTGTCCATATCAAGGGTTGGGAAGCTCTTAGGAAAACATACTTGGATCAGCAAAATGTGACAATTGATTTGCATAGGTTTAGAGGAACATTGGCTAAAGCTATGAAGATTTTACATTATTAGCTAGACTTTCATGTTATGTACTTATTTTTGTTCATTTTATGTATTCATTTCAATTATCTATTCATGTAAGAAAGAACTGCTTTTGTAATCTTGGTTTCCCACTCAACTCCACTCCCACCGAACCTTATTTGTCAATCTTATATCGACTCGAAAACAATAAAGGGTGAATGAGTGAAGGATCAAATTGGGTTCATATGAGTTCGAATGAGGGTGGGTCCAGTGGCCTAGAGCCCACGGAGGTCATGTCGGGGCTCGTTTTTTATAAGATGAGCTTGTTTAGTTCAACTTGTCAAAATTTACGTTATGAAATGATCCTTTTTATACCTTTATATAGTTCAATGTTGGAAGATAATTTTGTCCCTTCATTATTTGGAAAGTTGGTAAAATATACAAGTTTGGAGTGGGAGAGTGGTTTAAATATTTTCTTAAATGGTTTCAAGTCATCATTGAACTTTAAAAGTTTTCAAGTAAACACTGATTTTCTTAAAATATTTCTAGGTTGTCATTGATCTTTAAAAAATTTCCGAGTTGCAACCGAGGATATCAAAATATTATTTCATAGTTACTCGCTCTTTTGAAAATTAAAAGAGTTGATAAAATGGAAAGAGGAATTTTCACACATGGCATGCTTTGAAATTAGTATATGCAACATCATCAAAATTGCGAGTGACGTGCATTTACAAAAAGGTGAGTGACGAGTGACATATAGGATACCAATACTTGGTACGGCAAATCAGAAAACTTTTAAAAATTTAATGACAACTGAAAAATATTTGAGAAAGTTTAGTACAACTAAGATATTTAACCCTAAGAGCGTAATGAAAGTTTTGAAATTTAAAAGGTCAAAAAATATTGATAGAGGATCATATTCTTGATTAATGAAAGTTCAAGCCTACTATTACAAATTTCTCTATTTTCAATTGTGAAAAAATCTCTGTCCACACCGACACTGCACAAAAACACGCTTTCTGAAAGAATTTAATTGGTGAAAATAAAGATAACAAAGATTTGCTCAAGTCAGCAATTTATTTGTGGAATACTTTTTTTTTTTATTTAATTTATGAAGGGCTCAATCAGTATAATAAAATGAAGTTTTTATAAATAATCTTTAAAGAATAATTTGATAGAAATGGGTAGTTGAAATGAATATTAATTATTTCTCTCAATAAATGTTTAATAAAATTAATATTTGATTTTGACCCTAAAATTATAATGAGATGATAATGAAATCCAAACAAGCGATAAGTGTAAGAAATTGATTTATAGACATTAACTCATCGAGATTTTATACGGACATCATCACCATTTGTCAACTTTGCTAAATGCCGAGGTCGATTTTACGAAGGAAAATATTAATATTTTGTAAAATTTTAAGCATGAATTTAAACTTGATAGAAAACATGAAAGAAAACTTTTTTCATGTTAAATTTTTTCTATACAAATAGAATTTTTATAAATTTCGAAGTATATTTGTGCAAAGAGAGACAAGCCTTAAATTTTGCCGATTTTCGTATGATTTAACATTTGTCGAAATTGTTCAAACGTGAATCTTAAAATCTCAAAATTTCTTGCTTGTCGCCAATGTTGAAAAATGAAAAAACTTAAAAGTTTCATTCATTATTTAATCTAATCAGTATATCATAGAAATTTAAATGAGACGCCTGCTCATTTAGGGAAATTTTTAACCGAAATCAAACCTTTCGAACCAAAATCAAAATCAAACCATAACCAGAGGTTTCACGTTTTTTTTTTTATTTTTTTAAAGAACTAGAATCAAGAAAATCGATCAAATCTTGAACGATATTTGAATTGGAATTGTGGTATCCACTCTGAAATCGAATTTGCCCAAACTAAATGATCTAATCTAAGTATCTAACAAGTAGCAAGTTTGTAAAGACCAAACAAATAACTAGTTTGCAAGATCCAACTAGTAAGTACAATAATCAATTAGATTAATTTAGTTGAATAATTGAAACATATCACTTTTGTTTGTAGTTATTTTTGATCATACGTTACATGCTGCTTGCTCCACGAACCCTTCTTGAGGTGTTGCACATAAAGCCGCGCTCAAAATTGTATACTATTTGCTATTTGGTAGATTATTTGCAGTGGATAAAAAAAATATAAAATATGTATTCGATAATATTTTATATATTATTGATATTTAGGCGATATTTATATTGTCGGCTAATGATATATTCTTTTTCTAAAAATAGTATAGATAGACCTGATAAATGCGTTTTACCCACTTATTTCATTCCACGAACACAAACAATTGTTGGCAAATATGTTGAAAAACAACTTAATTCTATGAAATTGTGTTTTACAGGACAATGTGATTAATGTAGCGAAAATTATGAGAAACAAAGTAAAATGACTAAAAAGAAAAAGAAAATCAAAGTTCAGGGACCTAGTTGCAAATAATCGAAAGATGACTCGGAGGTAGAATTGAGCATGTGGAGATGGCTATGTCGAATTGAGTTAGGAAGTGAAGTATTGATTGAAGATGAAACAGGCGAAGATATCGAGAAATGAAAAATGAAAAATGGAATTTGAGGACCAAAATGCAAGTTTCGTGGATTGGATATATCTATGCGATCACATAGCACAAAAGCTATGCGGTCACATAGACATATTCAACAAAAAAAGACACAATTTTTGTTCTATTATGCGATCACATAGTAGTATACTATGCGATCGCATAGTATAAATTTTTGACGAAATTTCTGATTTCCTTTTTCGAATCAAATACTTATGAAAACAAATTTTGGGATGCATATAAAAACCCTAGAGTCGTTCAGAACAAGGGGGAGGATATTCATAAAGATTTTAAGAGAAGAAACAAGGGAAGAACAAGGAGAGCAACATTACGAAGCGAAGAATAAATTCAAGAATCGAATTGTTGATGTCGTTCTTCATTTATTTTTCTAATCTTTTTCATTCTACCATGCTAGGTAAGTTTAATTCAGTACTAGGGTTAGATGAACTCTGTAATGTGATTCCTAATTTTCAGTTTTACAATTCTTGACATCGAAAACACTTTTGGATATTTGAATGATTTATATGAATTTCTTTTCTCCAGAATTATTGTATACGTAATTGTGTGAGTTTGGTAGCGTATTTCATGCATTCGAAAGAAGAAAAATAGATTTGACACGGTATAAATTATCACAGGTTCCGATAGGGAATAGAAATATATCGCTATACTCTATGTGAATATTTAAATGCTCATAAAAACACATGCATTCTTGTATGTTCGCATCGTCATAGAAATATAGTCGGGACGCATTTTGTAATATGTTTAACTTTACTCGAGAGAGACTGTTAAATAATTTAAGAGCATTGATTCTTCAACATTTCAATCGTGTGTTAATGTGTAGAACTAGATTAAAGAAGATTATTACATAAGGATTCGTGATCCTAGTGCATTCATCATACATTCGGAAACTTTAAATTACATCCAAAGCTATTCACATTTAGTTTAGTTAAACAATTCATCCTTGCATAATTAGATTAATTTAGTCAGAATTTTGTTACAAAATACTTATATTTCATTGTTTCGATTAAGGTCACTGTAATTAGAATTATAACTAATCAATCTTCGTGGAACGATACTCGGACTCAAAAAGTCCACTTTATTACTTGTTAACGAACCGTAAACTTATGGTATATTTTTATTCAAAATATATTTTCGTGACAAGACTCGAACTCAAATTAGAACCGACAGTTCGGGTTTGGGATTGCATCTAGTAATTAAGTGGACCCGAGTCATTCCATTTACGAGAAAAAATGGAAGTGTAATGGATGTTTCTGAATATTGAAATACTCAAATGGATTCGCCTAATGCCTAGAACTAACTACACATTATAAACTGGCCTTTTTTTTTTCTTCGCGTGGATAGGTAGCGTGTAACTTATGTTAAGATTTGGAGTTCCATCTTAAAAGGTAACCTTTTTAAGAGGAGTAGCCCAAGATCTTTATTAATTGGTCTGTGTCTATATTTTTATTCGATGTGGGGTTATATCCCTTAACACGCCCCCGCAAGATGGTGGCTCATTTGAGTAGATCAATCTTGAAATNTGTTAAGATTGGAGGTTTCATCTTACAAGGTCAACCTTATTAAGATGAGTAGTTTAAGATCTTTATTAATTGGTCTGTGTCAACATAATTTATCGATGTGGGATATATATCTCTTAATACGTCCCCGCAAGATGGTGGCTCATTTAAGTAGACTAATCTTGAAATCCACGTGCTCATTTTAGAGTCTTAACGGGATCGAATCGCTCGTTGGAGTATAATGGACTCTGATACCATGTTAAGATTTGGGGAACTTAGCCTTCAATTAAACTGGCGTAAATTAACAAAGGCAAATTTTCTTCATATTAAACTTTGACGAAAGTATTTTGCAGTAATTATAAGTGAAACTCCTCTCTCACTTTCATTAAAAAAAAATAAAATAAAATCCATTTGAGTATTTCAAAATGTATAGGGTTATACAACTAAAAATCTCTTATCCAAATAGGTAGAGACGATTTGCGCCTATTACCCAACCAAAAAATAACAAACCATGTTCAGAAGTTTTTTGCAAAGTTGAGCTCATCATGTCTGGGCCCCATTATAAAAAAAATGCCATTTTTCTTTCTTATTTTAAACTATACATTCTCCAATAAAATAATATTACACGTAAACTCAAAATTTTACTTTATATTTTAACTACACATTCTTCAAAAAATTACTATTCCAAAATACATTTTTTTTTTTCAAAATCTATTTCTAATGGATTCCAAAGGACTGGACAAAATTCTCGAACAAAACCAACCAAACCGGACTCGAATCAAGCTGAACCGAACCAAGCTGAACGATTTTTCTTAAATTAAATACTCGAACGAATAAAGAACCGAATATTCCTATCTTTTTTTATCTTAAATAAGTTGAATTATTTTATTTTTTCAAATAACTTTGCTAACTAATTAATTTAGCCCAAACACAAAATATGATTTTCCTATTTCTAATTTTCAGCCCAAATTCAATTAATCAAATTGACCTAAATTTTACCAAAATCTCTTATTCTACAGTGGTGCCGATTCTATCTGGAGAAATCGAATTGGAAGCTTCTGTTTATTATTTTGAGCTCGCTATTTTTCTCTTCCTGTGATTTTAACTGTCAAATCTATGGAAAATTCAATAAAGAGAGACGCAAAAGTTATCAAGGGATTGTACTACGTTATTTTATAAGAGGTAAAACTGAACATGTCATTAGTTGAATTAATGAAACGTTGTTGTAAATATAAAAAAATAATAATTATGGAACTCGAGAACCGAACTTGAATGATTTCATAATTAAATTTGGACCCGACAATTCCATTTGCTAAATATCTGAAAATTCAGGTTCGATTCGATTCTCCTTAGATCGAACCGAGCAGGACTATGTCCAGCCATAAGTCCAAGGGGCTTAAATTATAAAGGGAAATTGACACAGAGGGTCCCCGATTTATGGTATTGTTGTGCATATGGTTCCTAACTTCTTAATCTTGACGCAAACATCTTTAACCTTTTTACTTAACGAGCATAATTAGTCCTTTTGGATGGTTTCGATCTAATTGATAGTTAAAATGGTCAAGCTTTAGATATAAAGACTAACATGTCCTCTTTAGTTCAACAAACAAAATAAAT
>CAIGRO010111935.1:0-11763 GCA_903798355.1 Fraxinus baroniana | reverse complement strand
CCAATCAAACCTATTTCTCGATTCTTTAGAAGCTCAAAGAAGTTAATAGGGTATTACTCTTAAAAAAATTATCTTCTCGTGATCCTTCATCTATTGTTTCCAATATTGTTTCTTCAATAGTAAACATGCCCGTCATTTGTGGGTCATGCCTATTTCTCATACAAGGCACAATTTTGACACTTGCGGGACTCAATTTGAACGTCGTTTTCAACAGAGGAATTTATGGTTTATATGAATTCGGGAGTTTCTGAATTTGTATTTCAATGTGGATCGTTCATTGATCTAGGGTGCAAATTGGTATGAAAGTTGTATGGGTTTGATTTATAGCAAAATCGTTTCGTGAAATTAGAGTTTCAATTAAAGGGCTGAAAAGTTGTCGTTTGAGAGGGGAAGGAAAAACATTAATGAAAAATGCATTTTTGTCCATGTCAATTTTAAACACTGCTTATTGTCATGGGATTTTCATCCGCCACTTGAATTTTTTTTTCATAGGTAGACACAGAGAATTGAAATGAGTGATGGATGTGTAACGTTTTGTTATAGTGATTGAACATCTTGTAACCTTTTATTTTCGAGATAGCAAGTGGTAATCATGGGTGAATGTTGGTGATGAATGATTTAATAAAGTCGGATATATTTTACCTAACTGGTGCTCATAAAATGAAATATTTTTATTTGTATTGTAATGATAATAATATCATATTCTGATAGTTAATGAAGTAGGTTTGAAAGAATAGATGTCTCTCACGATGGAATTAAAATTTGAAGATATGCCTTCTGGGTTAATATTAATAGCTCTCCATTCTTTTATTACCGGTTATTAATTCCTTTGATTGAGGTCGTGTTTTCTTTGTTTCAGATGGAAATTTTTAGATGATATTGGATTTTTCAGCAGGCAAATTTCTTTATTGCTGTTTTTTATATTAAAGTGTGTATTTTTATTGATGGACTACACAATGCTAATGAACCACATTTGATGTAACTCATAATGCTGGTTGTGCTATTGATATGGTATCAGTTAGGGGTCATTGATTGTTGCTAGGCACCAGAGTATAGAAAGTGAATTACTTGATTTATGGTGCATGCACCCAGTGCAATGACAATAATTCAAGTGTTCTTGAACTTCATGAGGAGTGTGCATATTTGCACCCAGTGCAATGACAATAATTAAACTGTTCTTGAACTTCGTGAGGAGTGTGCATATTCACATCACATGTGTATGATATTAGTTTGTTTGCACTGGTCTATAATATAAGATCTCTACTTTTCTGTCTCAATATGCTTTATGTTGGTCAATGTGCTTTTGATGTTGAAGTTGTCATGGTTTCTATGAGGTGCATGGTGGGTGGTTTGTTATTTGCTTTAATTGGATAGGATCCATTTCACGTTTCTTCTTTCACTCCCTATTTCTTTCTTCACTCTTTACACGTCTTGCTTCTTTGAGCGAGTGAAAGAGCATTAGAAGTTGACGTTATGGAACAGAACATCAAGTTGTAATCTTTCTTATTTTGTCTTCACTTGTTTATATGCTCGATTAAAATTTGAAGTCATCATAATTATACCAACTTTATTGCACACAATGTGGATTCATTGCAATATTTTTCCTATAGGTCACATATCTCAACACTAACTGGCTGGTTATTAATTGTGGTTTGTCATTTTTGCACGGATGTGGTCCACTATTTTACATGCTGCATTTTTTCTTTATTCATTGATGTCAAATCTAATTTCAATTGACTCAAGAGGGCATTGTGAAACCAAAATTGGATAGGAATTTCCTTCTTTCTATAATGCTATGGCTTCTTTTTGATATCAATCTATTAGCTTCTTATTATTTAATTGCGCTTCTGGATGTCTAATTCTCTTTTGCATGTCAATTTTCAGGGTGCTAATGTGTGGCACTACTGCTGTGGGATGTTTGGCTATTTGTTTACAGATTTTTGCTGCTGGAGATTTCTTTGTTCTAGCTATAGATATTTCTAGTTGGAACGTTGTGACGAGTTATGCACAACTGTTGAGAACTTTTTTTTTCTTTCAACTGCCAATATAGTGATAAGAGGCTGCATACATAAATGCAATTCTTTTCATCTTCCTATGCCCTCATTCTGTTGGATATGCTACTATGACTGTCTCCACTATTATTATTATTATTATTTTTTTCAAGAAATCTTGGATAGTAAAATGAATATTTTCATCGATATCTAATAGGAGATGAATATGATGTTTGAGCTCTACAATTTACTAAATGCACTATTTTTGTGAGAGATGAATATTAGCTAGTGGGGTTAACTCAAAATAATGTGAAATTCAAAGTCTTTTGCACTAGAGCAAAGGGAGTCAGTATTGATATGATGAAATTCAAAAGAGAAGGCATTTACGCTGTATAAGGATCGAAAAAATGCTAAAAATCAAAGAGGCTACAACAAAAATAGATTCCTATTATCTTTCTTAGCGGTAGTTCACTTCTCGAGCTCGCTTAAGTTGAATGTCCAAGAGCAACCATTGATTTCTCATCATTGGAAGAATCGTCGGAGAGGGAGGGAGGTAGTAGATCTCATCAACACTTGGAAAGGATTTCACGAACAGAAATAGGGTTATGATAACGGGTTGGGTTGGTTTGAAAAGGTTTTAACCGATCCGACACGACCCGACTCATTTTTAAATCAAAACCGACCCAACCCTATCTGGGTCGAGTCGGATCGGGTCGGATCGGATCTGCAGTTTTGGGTTTTTTGGGCCCAGCCCTAGGGTTAACAGTTAACAATTTTAGAAGTAATTTGTTGTGTAACCATTAGTCACTAGCATCAAACGTACATTTTGTGGAAGTTCGAAGTTCATTCATTAGTTTTGACCACCCAACTGGGATTTTATTAGGGAGGTAGGTGATTTTTTTTATTTTTTTTAAAAGAGCTATGATACGTCTTATTGAATAGAACTGAAAACCGGACATCGGTATCAAGCTTCATGAAATTTGCCTATAATTATTAATCTATCAAAGTTATACAGAAATTTGAAGTCCGGGGTGAATGTTATTGAGTTTATACATTTGTGTTTGTAAGTTGTGGCAAAAAGTATAGGGTCAGTTCTACAGAAGATAGCTGAATATAACACACATTAACCATCAAATGTTTAATTGTTTATTATTTATATTGCTTGAATTGAAATATTGTTTTCAGTTACACTTGCATTGAGCACTTACCTGATTTTAAAAGATTGCCTGTGTTTTTGACATTGTGCTATGGTGCAACTGATATTATTATTAAAGTTTAGTCATGTAAATGAAGCAATTTAAAAGTTAGGAGTCACATCATTAATCTTGAAAAATAGATGTAACTAATGTGGTTAAAGTTGAGTGTTAAGAGTTCAGTGGAAATATGAAATTTAGTGTATAGTATAATGGAAAGTACCTAGAAGTGGTGCCTATTGGAAAAATCTGGCTCGATGGAGGCTGGTTTATGTTGTCGTAGTGGTGGCTGGGGGTAAGGGGGTTGGAGATGACTCCGCATGTTTTGTTTAGATGTGCAACAGCTCAGATGGTGTGGAAGGAGTTGGAATGGTGGTGGGATTGAAACCTTTAGTTGGGGTGGGTATTTTCGGTTGGGTTTTTATAGAGATGTGCAGCCTAATCTAGCTTCGTTGTGGTGTGGTGGGTGGGTTATTTTGGGTAAAAGAAATAGGGTGTTTCATGGGAGGTGGGGAGACCTCTGGGTGTAGTTGATATGGTGGTGGCAATGTGAGAAGGGGATAGTGGAAGACAAAAGGTGTGGGGTTGGGGACGACGATCAAGAAGGGAGGGTTAAGAAAGGATATGATTCGATCAAGGGGCAAGAGCCGAATTGGATTCTGATACAACAATTAGATAGGATATGGAACTTGTTTGTTCAATGTAATTATTTGACAATTGTTTAGTTGGTAATAGGGTTTAACTTAAATATCTTATAAAGTAATCTTGATTTCGAATTTTGGAAATGCAATAAAAATTCGTGAGAAATAAGATGAACTCAATCTTTCACAGGGAACGATAAGTTAACGGCTTGAGTACGAAGACTGAATTGTTACAAGATTACTCTCTCAATATTAGTAATATTCTCCCTTCTATCAGACACTCATATTTTGTCCGTTACGTCTCTCTCACAACCAAAAATCTTCGACCGTATGACTTGAGTGTTGAAGTGCTGGTGATCTTTGCACTCCCAAGAGCTACGATCACATGCAAGATTCTTGCAGGATGTAAGCAGCCATATTCGGGGAGTAAGATCAATGCATTACCACGCATTAGATGGAAGAAAAGATGGGTTCACACTAGGTATACTACTTATTATCTATTGGTTTAGGTTTAGATGTTTATGTAGCAAAATTATTAGTAAATTTTTAAGAGAAATAGTAGTAAATCTCACTAAATGAGTAAATAATAAATGAATATGAATTATGAATTTATGATTGAAATTAATATTTGACTTTGATTTGACAAAAACAAAAACTACATATCAATGTTATTTAGATTAATATATTGACTAGAGGTATGATTGAGATGGACGATGGTCCAATGTCAATGACACTATATGGGCTTGCTCGGTCCATACCTGCTGTTTTTCTCACTAATTTTAACAATATAAAAATATTTACCATCAAAGATAATTTAGGTATATTGATGGATCGGTTATTTTAGCTGTATAATCCATTATTTTTATTGTTCATCTCATGATTGTGGAGACAACCTTATTGGTCGCGATACATTCTCAATTGAAGGGTCGGTCCATTTGTGGTGAAGCATGAGTTGAGATCTGATGTCCATCTAATTAAAAATTGATATATCATGAAAAATTAATATTGATGTTAATGTTAGAAAATTAAAATTGATGACAAGTTTAATTTTTCATGATGTATCAATTCACAATTGGATGGACAACAAATTAAACAGCAGAAACGGACAACAGATCTCCACTCGTAAAGTAGATTGTCTATAATGAAAAATGGACATACATTGTCTGGTAACGATAAAAAGACAGATATTGAGTAAATATTTTCCTTCAGATATAAGTTAGAATTTACTCATTTTGAGAGTATCTTGTACCTTGGTATCAAAATAAGTAATTATTTTTACTTATGTAATAATATATGACGTTCATGACATGGATCGGAAGAGAATACATCCCAAGCAAGAAACATTGTTCCTATCTATGGAAAAGCAGCATTATAGCAGCCTTATAAAGACTAGACATGAATCCCGAATTAACATTATTACAATACAGCATTAGTATTTTCTCCCTAATATTTTACAATACGTCCCATTAATCAACTGTTAATATCATCAGCCTGCCATCCTTCAATACATAGTCGACACGTCAAATCAATTCCTCTTCCGCAACTTCTTCCCTTATGTAGTATAGAGAGTACAATGGACAAGAACTTGGCTCTTCTTTTCCTATACGGTCGAGTGCTATGTCATCCACTTCACTGGAGGTGCACTAATAAGTGCACATGAAACTTTCCAAAACATGAGAATCAGTAGTTGTGATCGACGCTTCAATTTCTATCCTTTCGGCTCCACTGAATACAAAATCTTCAATGCAATATCTCCTTTATTCAATATAACAAGTCATACTCTATTGCCTGAAGTCATATCTTGAAAAAAAAAATTGTTGTTTAGCCATAGAGGTAAAAGCAGTAACTCGCCTGCTGATGAATATAAGCGTTTCTTGGTGAAAGCACGACTCCCTCTTGACAATTCAAGAAATCCATCCAGCAACCCAGACAAATCAAGTCCAGATAGAATGTCTCCTCGTAATCAGTATCATTTAGACAGCGCCCACAATTGATACAGCGAGCAATGCAAAAAGTGCAACCTCTGCATGATTGTGAGGTGTGGGGCTTTTTCTGGCAGCTCTCGGCTGGACAATCATAGACTAGTCTCACTTGCTGGCATCTCGGACACGTTTCAACGTCAATCGCACATTCATCATCCAATGATAGATACAACTGCCCATAATGATAAAAGCGAGGTTTGTTGGCACTGCCCTGTTTGTCCTTATCTGCGCCTAATAAAAGCCTCAACTCTTTTAATTGATCATCTTTTATAATGCAAATTCCACCAATTCTCAGATGCTTGATACCAGTCTTGCCAGAAGACTTGAAGAACTTTAAGTTAGACAAAACACCTTCAATGCTAAGTTTAATGCATCCCGGTACACTTAACTGCATATAGACAATGAAACAAATCTATAAGTTCATTTAAAAAAAAATTAAGCCAAAGATGATACCAACCTTTTTTTTTTAAGCAAAAAGTTCCCAACAAAAACTGAGGACAAACAAGTACACTAATATCTACTGAGCAATATATTAGATCCCAAATGTGAAATAACTAAATAATTCGAGAAGGATGAAAGGAAAATTGGTGTGAGTTGCAAGAAATAACAATCTTCACTTCCTAAACGCTAACTCATGTTTCAGGTTTACAAAAAAAGAAAAAGTGAGAATCACAAATATTCCTTACTTTCGCCCATCAATTATTTTGAATTTCAAAATATAAACGATTGAATTCAAAGCTCTAATATTTAAATTCGTAAACACCCTAATAAAATATGAACCATACATTTCATTAAAGAGATGTCATTGGCATTGCAACATGATATTTCATTAACAACTCCAAGTGAGAAAAATATGCAAAACACAATAGTTAATTTTCTCGCTTGGCTTTTATCCCGAGTGCAGTGTGGTTCGTGTCACAGTGAGAAACAATTCTTTCACTCTTAAGTTTTGTTTTTCTTTATTGTTGTGTACTTTCTTTCATCCTATCAATAAAAGAAAATATCAAACAAATAGCGTATTCACAAGCAAGGTACAAGATACAATTCAAAGTTCCATCATTCCAACATAATTAAAATACTATTCAGCATAGCAAACTGGTCACCCAGTTAAGCAGCAAGTTTAAGATGTACAATACCAAGGAAAATATAGAATTATAAAGGAAGATGCACGAGTACATAGAAAGCATTGCGGCGAAAAACCAAAAAATATAAAAACAGAAAAATGCAAAGAAAATAAATAAATGAAGCTTGAGATCCAGCAAATACAACAGAAAACATTTTAACTTCTTTTTTATGTTATAGTCCTGTCTAATATTGCAAACAAAACATGTTGTCAAGGTACAAACAAGCTACAAGATGCAACTCAAAATTTCATAATTCCGATACAATTGAAATATAGTTCATTACAGCAAATAGATCATCCAGTTAAGTAGCTAGTTATATGGTTATAGATGCACAATACTGAATGTAGCATTATGAAGGAAGACATGTGCACACATTGAAAAAACAAAGGGCACAAAAAAAAAAATGTAGTGAAAGTAAATAAATGAAGCATATGTGACAGCCGATACGGTAACAAAGATTCCATTTATGGTTACAAACCTTGGACAACCTCGGGTTTTTTTCGAGCACCCTTTTCAGACCAGAATCCTTGATCTTGAAGCAGTCGACAAGGTTGAGGCTGCGCAGAGTTCCTTGAGCCCTGTCCGTTAACTCCACAAGAGAATCATCAGTGATCTTAACATTCAATGGGTAGTCTATTTGAATATCTCTCCACAAAAGGGGATCATTCTGAACAGCATCCCGCAGAGATTTGCAAACCCTTTCAACAGAAAGTAGATCCCTCACACCAAGATAACCAAGTGCAAAGAACAAAGCATCAGGCGGAGCACCTTCATTGCCATCATTACAATTTGTGACAAGTTCGTTTGCTTTCTTCTCGTCACTCGATATCGAATATTTTTCACATCCAAAACATATTAACTCCTCTATATTACCACCCAACAGATGGTGTTCATACAAATCATGATCCAAATCATTATCAGAACCCATAACCGAATCAACTGAGTTCTGATAGACTGCTTTTTCATCTCTTACTTCGGATTCAAACTTCACGGAGCTGCTCAAAATAAAATTCAGTTCGGCAAATAATTTGTTATCGGCCTTTTTATCCTCAGAAGCTTCACCCTTCTCGAACCCAGAACTCTTTCTCCCAAAATCCTTCTCAATATCCTCAATCCAACCCGTTATTGCAGCGACGGTGGCGCCAATATTGAAATCCATACCAAATGGATCAGTAGGTAAACCNAAAATAAAATTCAGTTCGGCAAATAATTTGTTATCGGCCTTTTTATCCTCAGAAGCTTCACCCTTCTCGAACCCAGAACTCTTTCTCCCAAAATCCTTCTCAATATCCTCAATCCAACCCGTTATTGCAGCGACGGTGGCGCCAATATTGAAATCCATACCAAATGGATCAGTAGGTAAACCCATAGTAACCCCCATACCGAAGGGATCATTAGGCAAAATATCACCAATATCTTCACACGCCTTCTTGGAATCAGATTCAACAGATTGGTCCAGATTTTTACCCTCTCTATCCAGAAATTCCTCAATTGAACACCCATCATCAAGCTTTTCTTCAGGAAACAATTCTTCTTCTTGATTTAACGTCATTGTATATCCACAAGAAACCCTCAATTCTCTTTTGGAAAAGGACACTTAAAAACTCCGAAAATTCAAACGCTTTCTTTCGTTATCGCCAAAGATTCACAAAATTACACGTACAAATATGTGTATATATAACCCAAAAAAAAAAAGATGAAGCTGAAAAAATAAGAAAAATAAAAGGACAGACCTGTGATTAAAGCAAGATCAGGATAGAATGGTGTTCTTAATAGAAAACCCAGCTTAAAAAAATAATAATAATAATTGTACACCCCAAGGCAAAATCAATATGTTATTACGTTATGTAAAAACGGAAACTTAAATCAGATGGGAATAGGAGAAAGAGAGACGAGCGACAACGAAAAAATGCAATCCCGAGTAATCAAACACTAAACCATTTTACATTACCCGATAATTGAATCATTGATGAAATATTTACATGCAAAGGTTCAGCACACACACGCAGATAGTGAGAGAGGTGTATCTATATGTGTTGTATATGCGTGTGTGTTTATATTGTTTAGGAAGAAGGAAAAAGGGAGAAAAGGAGTAGTAAAAGATAGAGAAAATTGCTGATTTTTGGCACAGAGAGAGAGAGAGAGAGAGAAGAAGAAGAAAAGGAGTAGTAAAGGATAGAGAAAATTGCTGATTTTTGGCACAGAGAGAGAGAGAGAGAGAGAGGGAGAGAGAGAGAGAGAGAGGTGAATTTGCACTGTTAGGTTTAGAGATAGAGAGAGGAGGCGCGACCTATTCCTATATATCTTACTCTCTTCCCCAAGACCAAACCTAGCAGGACTATAACCCCTTTTGGTCTCCAGCCGCGCTACAAGGGGAGGAGAGTTTGATTGACAACCTCACACAACGTGGGTAACTATTATTATTTTTTTAGCCCTTGTTTGGGTTACGTTCTTTTTTTCATTCTCATTCTTCTACTCATTTTTAACCACACATTCTTCAATAAAATAATATTTTTCATCACATCAATAATTTTTCCTTATTTTTCAACCACATATTCCTCATCACATCAACCAAAAAAATNTACTCATTTTTAACCACACATTCTTCAATAAAATAATATTTTCTGTCACATCAAGAACTTTTCCTTCTTTTTTAACCACATATTCCACATCACATCAACCAAAAAAATGCATTCTTTTGGAAATAATGTGCACCAAACGGAAGCTTAATTAGGTTGTCAACATCTCTGTACAAATAGAAAAATCCTTCAATCTCAGAGTGCACGAGCGAGCCGAGCCGTGAGCCCATGAGCCGAACCGCGAACCACGAGCCGCGAGCTTTTTGAATTTATTTTATTATTATTTTTTTACGTTTTTTTAAAAAAAAATCTTTGGTTTTTCACAAGCCGACGAGCTTGGCTCGGGCTCGTCATTTGACAAGCCCGAGCAGCTCGTGGCTTGTGTTTTCACAAGCCGAGCGGTCGAACCGACTAGTCGCTCAGCTCGTTTGTCATCTCTATATAAATGGTACAAAGTTGATCTCTCGTTCATTCAATAGGATAAAAACTTCTCAATGTTAATGTGATAAGGGAATACGTATTAGCAATAAAAAGTTTTTATCATATTCATTACGGAATATCAGACTTGATTAATTGTAATTTGTAGATTCAATTTTAAGATATCAATTTTGGGTTGACATGCTTAGTCTCTATTTAATGAGGATTAAAATTAGATTTTTAGTAAATTTTTAAGAAGTTAATAAAATATATGATTCAAAAATTATAAATCTCATGAAATATATGATGAGAATTAACTTTTGACTTTGATTTAAATTAAAATTTATGTTTTAAACCTTATCAAATGGTGATTAATGTTAATTTTTTCCTTGATCAACCATACTCCCATCCACCTCTCAGCTCAATTTTAAGGTGATTCTAATTTTAAAGTGATTTTATGTCACTTTTAAATCAAATGTATTTAAATGGAAATTTTCTCTCACCAGTCATCCCAGTTGGGACGAGTTAGGGTGTCTTCTTCCTTTTAAATTAGATCGCATGTGAACCACATAATCTAATTTTAGTGTATGTTTGGTTAGGATTCTCTAATTCTACAGTAAATTAATTCTCATTTTTCAACCACACATTCTTCAATAAAATAATATTTTACATCACATCAATACTTTTTTCTTCTTTTTCAACCACACATTTCCCATCATATCACTATTCAAAATCAATTCTTCCTCAAAAAAATCTTTTCAAATACACATTCTTCAATAAAATAATATTTTACATCACATCAATACTTTTTTCTTCTTTTTCAACCACACATTTCCCATCATATCACTATTCAAAATCAATTCTTCCTCCAAAAAATTTAAACCAAACAAGCTCTTAAGGTGATCTTAACTCCACATGTTTTAAAATGTTTTTTTAGCACAAGTTATCGTAGTTGGGACTGGTTGTGCCGCCTTCTTAGACTTAAAAAGTGTAGACCAGAATGTATCGAAACGATACAAGTCCAATTTTTTTTTTAGATTATCTTTAGCTCGACGTGTGCAATTTATACACAAATTACCCTTTTTGGGTGTGTTGGTTTGTCATATCGCCTTTGGCTTGACGTCCATAAATTATTGTTATTATTATTGTGTGCAAGTTACAATTAGCATGTCATATACTTGGGTTGATTTTGATACCATAAATAAATAATAGCAATAATAAGTGAAAAATATATCAATTATTAAATTGTATCTCGTGCTGAAATTAAGTTTTTATATATAGAAATTGTATCAGAAAGGGAAAAGAAAGGTCAAGAAAAATGATTTTCTTTCACTTTTCCTGCTCTGTCGAAATAAATATCAAATTCAAACATTTTAAAATGTTCCATGAAAAAAGGAAACAAAAATTTCAGAAATTTCATCTTTGAATGAGTATTTAAACTTGTCCCTCAGAGTCGAACTAGGATATAATTTATTGTTGTTAATGTTAGAATTCACAATGACGGGCATACTGTGTGAAATATGAAGGACTGGACAAAAAAAAAAAAGGAAAGTTCTAATTCCCATCTGATATAATCGAGTAGCCGACACAAGTAGAATATAATTTAGAATAATGCTCATTGGACAGGCTCAAAGACAGGAATGGAGGTGACATGGTGGTGTGATAGACAATGATTGGGTATTGTATTTTTTTTTCAAACTGTCCAATCATATGTCGACATGTGTCTCTCATATTTTTAACACGTCATTGAACCTGTTTGTATAGCATATAAAATTTATTAGATGTACTTTGACAAATTACTTATCTTTTAAGGAATTTAAGAATAAGTTCTTACTT
>CAIGRO010111934.1:0-17918 GCA_903798355.1 Fraxinus baroniana | reverse complement strand
TATAGATTTTATTAATGCTCATTTTTTAACATATCACAATGTGTAATTATTTATCAATTACATAAACATTACATCATTAGTTATTTAATTAACCAAAAAAACTACATCTTTATTAATAAAAATTTAATTCTTAACCAAAAAAATTATATATAATCTAAGCAAACGTGCATTGCACGTTGCTTAAACCTAGTATTATATTATATTTGAAATAGGAATCATGAGATTGACATGCTTCAAAATTAAAATGCATTTATTGATCAGAAAATTGATATTAGCACACCATTGGATTATAAATTAGCATTTGTTATGATACGTTTAACATTTAACTCTTAAACATTCAGTTTCTTGGCCATGTTTGTTGTTTGATTGGACGATGTAGTAAAGAATTTGAATATCACTTTGCATATGGTCGTTTGGCATATATATGATTTCTTTGAAATAATTTGCATGGTTATTGAAATTTATCAGATGCTGCCCATGTGTGTGTATATATATATATATATTAGCCAAATGAGGTATTTCTTTAGTTCTATGTTTCTATATTCATGCATTGATATTAAAGGAACTAAGGGCAAGAAGGGACTTCTTAATATAGCCCGATTTTAACAAGCCTCCAATGTTGTGGGAAAATGTTTTATTTCCAATTGGAGGAGGTGGTGGAAAGTGCCTTATATATGGTGGTTCTCATGACTATCGCTTGTGATGGTGAACGACCACTTCTTTGGGTAGTCAAGAAAGAAATTGGCTTTCTAAGGTTGTTGTACATGCTACAGAAGACCATGTTTTTTGTTGAGAAGCATTAAATATGAAAAGTTTGCATATTATTTGTGTCTTTGGATAGGAAACACTAATTTGGAAGTATGGTGCATATCTATCCACACATAAGAAGAAACATTTCGATTCACGCAGTTTATTGAATTTGCATTGCCTCCGTAAAAAAATGTCTATTTTCAAAGGTGCAAAAGTGAGTTTGATCGATTACGTTTATGGTGTACTAGTATATGTAGATTTTAAATTCAATCATATTTGTTAAGTTTAACATCCAATGCATGAAAATTGGCTGTTAAATGTTTTATGTGAACTTTTATTTTGATCTTATATGATCTGGAAACCGTATACGGTTAATAGCCCAAATGATTTGACTTTGTTAAACATGTAATGTCCATTGTCAACCGTTGCGTCTCTTTGTATTCACTGTCCAAATATGAAACTGCTATGGCATTTTCTTTAATAGAACACTTTTTGTTCATGATGGCTCAATTGTAGTAAATTGAAACCAAATGGCACTAACCATTAGAAACTCACTGGTAAAACATCACTAGGATGATGGGTTTAGAGGAAGTGAATGTTGGGTTTAGCTCAAGTGGCAGAACTTTAAATGAGTTCATGCATACCATGGAGGCATAATTTGTGATCCAACAAATATGGTTCAAACGAACTAGAACTGGGTCTATGCATTGACCGTGATATGATCAAATTAAAATTTGATTAATGACAGTACTAAATTGGGCGGTAATTTCATTAAACATGAAAGTATATGGACTTTCATTAGATATTGACATTCATAGTCATTTATATCTTGACTAGAGGTAGAATAAAATTATTTATTAGGTAGATAAATATAATTAACTATATAATCAAACTTTATATAATTAAGTGAATATTATGTGGCAAAGCTAAATTCTACCAGAATTGTGGGGTATGAATTTTTTTTTTTTTTTTTTTTTTTTTTTGCATAATATTCTCAATTAAAGTTTGGATACACTCTAGGCATATGGGGGTGGGGGTGGCATTTTTTTCTTCAAATTAAAATATTGAGATATTCGATAATATTTGAAATGATAAATTAAACTGCAATGAATACCTTGTTAAACTTAAGATGCGCATGATGTTGAAACTGGAGATCCAATGCAAGGATTCAAAATCTACTATTAAATATGATTTACTATAAGAATGTAGTTGTTTCGTGGAAGTCTTCAATATAATTTGAGAATTGAAAGAAATTAAAACTTTCAATAAATTAGAAGGAAGAACAATGGCTTCAATTGTTTTGGAAGGATTTTCTATTTGGTGACAACCTGTGCTTGTTATATGATTTAATCAAGATTGNAAAGAAATTAAAACTTTCAATAAATTAGAAGGAAGAACAATGGCTTCAATTGTTTTGGAAGGATTTTCTATTTGGTGACAACCTGTGCTTGTTATATGATTTAATCAAGATTGATAGTTACAAGTTACATGGCACAAAATGTAGTAGATAATGATAAGTCTCGACATTCGACGTAGATATAATACTATTTAACAGTTGCTTTCAAATTAAACAATATTGATTGTTTTATTGAATGATAACCTAACAGATTCGCTTATAAATGGATTATCTAGAGAAAATATATTGCATATGGAGGATAATAGGTGTAAAGTCTAAATTAATGGGGTCGGCTTAATGGAAACCTAACCTAGCGACTAAAGATTCTACGGACTAGTTTCAATAGGGAAACTAGTTATGATTGATTCGATAAATAGCACTTCTGAGTTTTAACTTCTTCCTATTTCTATGATGCAAATAAATGCAGCTTACAAAAAAACTGATTATGATAAGCTATGTTTTTAATGATGAGTGTATCTTCTGAAAATGGAGTATAGTAGGGTACTCTTGTGAACTTGGCCGGTTCTATGAGAATTTTTCTTAGGCAAGTTTTCCAATGCACTTGTAGAACTAAGAAAGTTCTGGGCCAAAATAATGAATACAATAGAGAACCAAAATTTGATATGAGAGATAATGTGTTTGATCTATTATCTAGGCTTACAATAACGGTGGACAGTTCAAAACATTGCGTTCACTAATTGGCCAAGTAAGTCCAATAGATTCTTACTAGGAAAGGTTCAAAGTGAAAGCTACTGATCCAATGCATTATATTTCAGTTGTACTATTCTTCGTCTTCTTTGTTCTGGGTTGACTTCTTCTATTCATGTGGGAGATTGTTGGAATAATTAATATTATTTATAGTGAATTGGAATAAGTCTTCAACAGGTGCAACTTTTCAATGCAAATGATGCATACAAAGAGTAATGTTGTTTAGAATGTGTGTAACTATTTAACATGTGCATGCTGAAAAAACATGACCATTTGATATGATATATTATACCATTTTATGTGAAAATGCGTGATCTATGTTAAAAGATGCAACCATTCAAAAAGTCACTTGAAAATATATAAATAGAAACATTTAGTCCCATTTTTTTAATACTCCAAATCAATTCCTAATAATTGATTTCTAATTATTTATTTCTCTAAATTCTATTAAAATAATCTCCATACTATTTTGAGTTTCATGTTCGATATTTACTATTTCATATCTTCGATTCTAGAATAGTACAATCAAGTGTTGGTTCACGAACAAAATTAATAGTGTGCTATATTAATTTTGAAAGAAGCATTGTATTTTGGGAGACGAACACTCATTTGATCCTGTTAGCACAAATACACGGGGCGAAATTTGTTTTAAGTATATTGCACTCACATATCTCGCTTCATTTTATCACATTCCATTTTTGCATTTTTTACGTTTGAAGAATTATTTGCTCATAATCAGGGGCGGACCCAACACCTGGCCAGCCCCCGCGGCCGCCTGTGCTGGGTCCGTCGAAAACTTCAGACAACTGTCGAGAGCCGGGAAGAAGATGAAGAACAAAAGAAGGCGGAGGTGGAGTGGACGTGGAGTTGGTAATTAGTAAAATTATCGAGATAGATCTCTCCAAAAGAACCACTGCCGATTTTCCGATCGAGTCGATACTTATTTCCATTCCCACTCGCAGCTCCATTGATAAAATCCCTTGCTCTATTACTTCAGTCACAAAATTCACCGATTACAAACCCGAGAGAAAAACATAAAGATTCAGGGCATTATATTGTTCCCATTAATTAGTGATTAATGAGTTATCAATTTTCTCTCTTGAAAACAATTACTAGGGTTAGGTATGGAATGGATGAGAAGAGGAAGAAAGAAGAATTTCCATGGACTTTCTCTCTCTAC
Organism: Fraxinus baroniana; assembly: GCA_903798355.1. Taxonomy (NCBI): domain Eukaryota; kingdom Viridiplantae; phylum Streptophyta; class Magnoliopsida; order Lamiales; family Oleaceae; genus Fraxinus; species Fraxinus baroniana. The sequence continues at coordinate 13,884 of CAIGRO010111934.1, read as the reverse complement.
AAATATATACACAACAACTGTATCTATGTGCTGAAAGTCTTGTCGTACCGTTTTAATACAAGAAAGGAAATATTGCATCATTGATTCCCAACTTAATGTACAAGTCATGTTAGTCCTTAAGTTTTCAAGAAATTAACTGCCAATGAAATAAACGATTCGATCCTTATGGTCTGTTTGGGATAAAAGGGTTTTCTTTTTTCTTTTTTTTTTTAGGAAGTCACAGTGACTCAATTTTATCTAAAAGACTAAACAAAACACTTTTAAAAAAAATTATTCAGAAAAGTTCAAAATCAACTCCTTATTCTTAAAAACATATTTTGACTTTTCAAAAACTTTGTCAAACATACCCTCATCTAACCAAGCTCAAACTAGCAACATGTTGATTATACATCAAAATGTAAAAAATCAAGGAAATACACCCACTAAGTGGGCAACGAGGGCGATTGGCGAAATTGTTTTGAGGACAGTTGAGGCTGGTGGTTGGAGCTGTGAGTTTTTGGGCTGGAGGCTGGAGCAGTGGAGATTGGAGTGGAGCTTCCGCCTTTCGGCTGCGTTTTCTGCCCCGGCTTCCGTGGTTCTACCTGGCTGAGGTATATATAATGTATTTGAATTTGCCTATCTCCTATTTGTTATTTGCTATTAATGAATTATGAAAAATTAGTAAATGAAAATTTATGGATTGGTGCATTCTGTAGACTTTATATTTCTATTTTTGTATCTTTTTTTATTTTTATTTTTTTTTCATTTTTTGTTAATTTGTGAATTATGAGAAATGAGAATTTATATTAACTATGAGTTATGACTTATGATTTTGAATTGTGTTTGTGTCTTGTGAATTGTGATTTGAGAATTTAGGGTTTTAGGAAATTAGGATTTAGGGATAAGTGAAAAAAATTAATAGTGAAAATGTTTGGCTCAACAGTCAACCGTCTCCGCCCATGCTGAACTCTAAGGCTGGATTCGCTCCTGCTCATAATTATGTATGTACTATGAATCGGTAAGTCATTACTCTAGTATTTGGATGCAAGTGTTTTTGATTAACAAAATATAATTCATGCACTAACTTTATCCAATAGAATATATGTCTATTAGTTTAGTAATTGTAAATTATACACTTATCTCAACTTCTTAACAAGGTCTTTATGTTATCATTTCAAGCATTTTGGAGTTGATCTCTATTGAATTTAAGTTATTTTGTTTTGTTAAACAAGCTAATTTGTAAAAACCCGGTGATATAACTTATATTACTGGTTATGAATATTAAAGCCAAAAAAATATGACAAAATGAAAAGAATCACATAAGAACATAAAATTTAACTTGGAAACCCAAATCTGGGAAAAAACCACTGGTAGAGGCAAATAATTCACTACAATTAATAGCAAAGAAGTACAAAAGGATCTTGTCAGACTCTCAACCTATCTCAAAATGGACCATGCTACAAGTACCTAATCATTTACCTAATACATTACATTGATAATAGTAATTAGAAATGCATTTAGTTGTTATTTGTTTAAGTTAAATTTAACTTTGCAAAGTTATAAATAATTCATGTAACATTAAATTTGAATTCTATGTAAACATTTCTTGGTATAAATATGAGTTTACCATTTTGTTCAATTCTTAGTTTACATTTTTTAAAAATTTTTTTTGCTATAAATATGAAAATTTTTATATTTTTATAATTTTATTTATACAATTATATGGGTCAAATCGGAACAAACCATGACTCTCATGGGCTCAACCTGGATGGATCAGCGGGTGGGCTTGATTTGTAGTCCAAAATTGTGGGCTAACTGGTAACCGGCCCGTAACTCGTAGCAGACGAGTTTTTTTTCACGCGGGCCATTACCGGGCTCATATGTTGGCGAGTCGACCCGACCCGGACCACCCGGATTGACACCTCTAGTAGAACTTATATTACTGGTTATGAATGTTAAAGCCAAAAAAATATGGCAAAATGAAAAGAATCACATAAAAACATAAAATTTAACTTGGAAACCTAAATCTGGGAAAAAACCACTGGTAGAGGCAAATAACTCACTACAATTAATAGCAAAGAGGTACAAAAGGATCTTGCAAGACTCTCAACCTATCTCAAAATATGTGAGTCTCTTCCTATAATCTAGACCTGCTCAATTTGATGTTCTCTCAATATTATATGCTCTCACAAGGTTACAAAGATGATACATTACGTGGAGTATATATAGGAATTCATTACAAGTGTTTTAGATAAAATACAAAACGAGAAATAGAAGCAGAATTGCTACATGATTCCGGACGAACAACATTGCCTTTTGAGCACCAATAGGCGACGCTTCATCGCTCGAGAGAAATGCTTATATCAAGTGGGCGCCACTCTCTACTCCATTTTTCATCCCCGATGCTCGAGCGCCAACGAGGCGCCCATCTAGCAAAAAAGCGATGACTTTGTCTCCACCAAAACTCCAAGACCAAGTCTTCAATTATCCAACATCATTTTCCTAATCAAACTTTAATCTGTGACGAACTTTGATCCTCTTTTCAATCGAACTTCCAAACCAAGAAAACTATTGTTCATTTTATCAATTAATCCTAATCTCAACAGGAATTTGCATCATACTCCAACATTTGTGTTTTATTGGACAAAATTCCAACTTGAAGATACATTGATGTTCAAGGAGTCAAAAGTACTGTTGATAAATGGATAAGTTACATTAACAAATGAGGCGTGGAGAGTGAAGGTGGAAAGAAGCTTGAAAAGGGAAAATTTGGCAAAGTAAATCAACTTGGGAGCAACAAGAAACAATTTGGGAGCAAGCGAGGAACTATCAGATTCTATTAGAGAAAAACTCTGTTTCGTCCTGAGCAAAATTTCTTAGTTTGCTCAAGAAAAAGTGGTAATTACATTAGATCAGAATTTTTAAGATCCAATTTAGAAAATCAAATATAAAGTTTGTTTATACAAAAATCAAATTTTAATTCAAATATTTAAGGCGTGTTCGGTAGAGATTAAAATCGAATTAAAATTGAAAAACTAGTCATTATTGTTGATTTTTATTAGACGAGTGAGACCTAATAATGACTATATTTTTAATTTTAATTAAATTTTGAGCTATACTGAATACACCCTTAATATTATTAATACAACCAAGATTCACCACAAACCCTAATTACTCTCCCATTCCATAGCTCTCTCTACATCTCTCAATACCAATCTCTTTCTCTCTCACACGACAGTTGGTATCTCCTCTCCTCTCTCCACCTATTCCATCTTCTCTCTATCCCTTCATTGGTGATGTCGAACTATGCGGGGAGAGGGTTGGTGCCGACTGTGAGATTGGCGTAGCTACAAAGAGACCAACGCCAACGCTTCTGGGAGAGGACATGCGCCTCTATCAACTGCGAGCTCTGTCGTTGCAAGAGACGGCGTTGTGAAAAAGAGGAGCGCCATCATAACCTCTGCCTAGGAGGATGGATGGCTATCTTACATCGCCCCTTGTAGAATGAAAAATAAGTTATTTTACGCTATTTAATGAATTTTTGTACACAAAATTGTTATTAAATAAAAAAAATTTGTTAACTAATGGAAAGTTTGAGAATAAAAATGATATAAAAATCATTAAGGATACAAGTACTATAATGAGCAAAGATTAAGAATTTTTAGTACAATTAAAAAGCAACACAAAAAATAAAAATTATGGTGTGAATATAGTTACCCTTTGATAAAATCTAATATTTATTGTTTTATTTTTAATTGCTTGTTTTTCATAGATAATTAAATATAATTAACATCAGGATCAAACGTTAATTGTGTGTGATTTCTTGAATTAGCGCTAATTTATTAAAGTAAAATAGGTAGATAGTTAGTGTTTGTGAGAACAACACTCTATTCATTCGCAAAAATATTATCTATTGCCACACTTGAGAAGTTTGTAAACACGATAAACTTATGTTAAAATAAATACACTTCTTGATTGAGGTTTTGTTCCGCTGAATTTTTCTGATAAGATTTTTAATGAGATAATTTCGTAGCGTATTAGAAGGAATAATGTAATATTTGTTCTTTTTTATGCTTTGTGTAATGAAAGTCCATAACATACAATATTTTTACCCTGGAGACAATATTTTCATATGTTACAAATTGCACGTGGGAGTTCTGAATAGAGCAATAACAAAATTTATTTATCACCAAACCACCATAATTATTATAGTCACCAATGATTGATAAATATTTTGTTTATAACAATATGACATGGAACATGTTTCGTCATATTTCTGACAATGGAGACATTGATGTTCAAAATATGGATTATCAAATATAATATTTTCATCAATCAAAAGGGAATAATTATATATACTCTTTTCATCGCTCAAGTTTTGTCCCATTTGATTTTCTTGATAAAGTTTTAATGAGGCAACATTTTATTACTCCAAACATTTTTGTACTCTTTCTGTATTCCTTCATTTGATATTTTTGTACTCTTAATATATTTTATAGGAAATGCAATAAATATTATTTATGAAAAACTATGAGATGCATAATAAATAGTCAAATAAATATGTAATATATGTACAAGTAAAAAAAAAAAAAGGCCTTTTGTATATCGAATAGCCAATTCAAATACTATAAGTGTTTTGAAATATTTATGAACGTTTATAGCATGTTTGAATCCAATTTTTTTTTTTTTAAATGCTTTTTAGAATAGGGATATGATGAAAAATGTGTTGTTAAAAAATAAGATTTTTTTTAGATATGCGTGTAATATTATTTTATTGAAGAATGTTTGAAAATAAGAGAAAAAAATATATTATGAAAATAATGAAACCAAACAAGGACTAATAAATATGAAATGAAAATGAGAAGTTAGACTACTGGCAATCCAAGTCCAACCCACTCAAGCAGGCAGGCGCCACTCTCTGCTCCATTTTTCACCCCCAATACTCGAGGGCCAACGAGGCTCCCAGCTAGCGAAAAAGCGTCTCTACCAAAACTCCAAAACCAAGTCTTCAATTATCCTACATCCATTTACTAATTAAACTTTAATCTTTGATGAACTTTGACCCCCTTTTCAACCGGACTTCCAAACCAAGAAGACTCTTGTTCATTTTATCAATTAATCCTATTCTCAATAGGAATTTGCATCATACTCCAACACTTTGTGTTTTATTGGACAAAATTCCAACTTGAAGATAAATTGATGTTCAAGGAGTCAAAAGTACCGTTGATAAATAGATAAGTTACATTGACAAATGAGGCGTGGAGAGTGAAGGTAGAAAGAAGCTTGAAAAGGGAAAATTTGGCAAAGTAAATCAACTTGGGAGAAAGTGAGGAACTATCATATTCTGTTAGAGAAAAACTCTGTTTCGTCTTAAGCCAGATATAGAATTAGAGAAGTTAAGGGCATGTTCTCTTTGCCATTTTTAAGCTATATTTTGTTTTCGATTTTTCAAAATAGCGAAAACGCATTTTTGAAAACAAGTTTAAAATTTACAAAGAAAACCTAAAACGATTTTCAGTTATAATTTGACCAAAATTTTCAAAACACATTTTCGTTGTTTTCAGTTACTATCACCACCAACCACCACTATTGCCGCCTGCAAAACACCACCAATTGTTGCAGCCACTGCCGCTATTGTCCCAACATCACCCTAACCACCACCATCGTCGAATCCACCACCACAGCCACAATATCAGCCCCAACCAACACCACTGTCGCCAGGACCACCATCACAAAAATCGTCACCACACAATACACCACCACCACCATACAACCACCATATCACCAACCATAGCCACCATCATAAAAACTGCTACCACACGATGCCGCCATCATCATCATCATCATCAACCACATCCACCACCACAAATTTTCAGTTTTCAACCCTAATTTCACCCATAAAATCAGCGAGCTGTGGTTGAAATTAGGCTTGACCCATGATTGGGTTGGGTGCGCCAGAGAAAGAGGAAGGTGACCTATGTGGTCCACGACCATGGGTTGAATGGACGTCTTCGGAATCACAAATTTCTTCGGACTGCATGAAATGGGATTACGACTCATAATTATTACAGTCACCAATGATTGATAAATATTTTGTATGAAGGTGATACTTCTTGAAGCCTATAACAATATGACATGGAACATGTTTCGTCATATTTCTGACAATGGAGACATTGATATTCAAAATATTAATGATTCAATATAATATTTTCATAATCAAAATCAAGGGAATAATTATATATACTCTTTTCATCGCTCAAGTTTTATGCCATTTGATTTTCTTGATAAAGTTTTAATGAGGCAACATTTTATTACTCCAAGCATTTTTGTACTCTTTCTGTATTCCTTCATTTGATATTTTTGTACTCTTAATATATTTTATAGGAAATGCAATAAATATTATTTATGAAAAACTATAAGATGCATAATAAATAGTCAAAGAAATAAGTAATATATGTACAAGTAATTAAAAAAAAAAAAAGACTTTTGTAGTAATGCTATCGAATAGCCAATTAAAATATTATCAGTGTTTTGAAATATTTGTGAACGTTTATAGCATGTTTAATTCCAATTTTTTTATTTTTAAGTTTGTTCTTGCTGAGCTGAAAAACAGCTGGTTCTGTCCTGCAACACGATATATATTTATTGAATATAACGTGTTGAACTTCATACTGGCATTTGTTTTTCATGACCCCCTAATTCCTCAACTTCCTCCGTTTTATTGAATGCATTGCCTAACCGAACATAAAAAGGAACTATATGTATACACTGACTGCATATGTTAATTCATATTTAATTTCAAACTTGTTAGCTTTAATACTATATGTACAAGTGTTATACCTTAAATCTAATTTTGCCCACGCATTTTTACCCCATCCCACTCCACCCATCCACCCATATCTATGACGAGTTAATTTTATTAATTACTTAAAATCATCAAGTTTTACATACATCACAAAATCAATATAAAAAAAAAAAACAAACAATCAACCATAATTACTACCAAAAAAAGAAAAGCAAGTGTAGTGAGGGAAAAGAAAAGCATGTCCACGGTGAAGAAAAAAGTTGCAGGAAAGAAAGAAAAAAAGTTTCACGTTTGTGGTGGAAACAAAATAAAAAATTAGTTTTAAAAAATATTTAAAAGAATGTCTATTTATGTAATCTTACTTAGGGTTATTATAGGTCAACAATAATTCGGTCCATACCCAATATAGGCATCATAACATTGAGATAACCTCCTAGTATAGCGGGGTTAATATATTTTCCTTATCCGCATTGATGAGAATTTGACCTTGTGAGAATTTGACCTTGTGAGAATTTGAAGAAAAACTTATCAATTCGACCTATTTCTCACGTAACTAGAAGTCTTTTGAGAAATGAAGAACTATGAATTGAAAATAAGTGAGAAAAAACACTGAAAGAAACCATAGATTTTGTATTACTTCATAATGTCCGTGGATTATAAAAAGAATGATATTGTTTTAAAATTACAAATATTAACATCATAGCTAGGTTTAAGTACTTTTAGGAAGTGGGTTTTTAAAGCACTTATAAAAATAAGCACATTATAAGTTGAATTCAAACAAACACTAAAAATAATTTGATTCATTCAATATAAATGATACGACATTATAAAGGTTTTTATTTCTTAAATTCAAAATCACAGTTATATATACTTTTCATATTACAAAATAGTCAATCACCCACCCCACCCATCAAAAAAAAAGAGCTTTCTTTTTTTTCTTTCAAGAATTAATGGTCGCAGTTCTTGGAACTTCAACTGGAAAATCATTAATCTCATCCATCCATGGATTCTTCTCGTTGGCTGGATTGATAGTCCTCAGTGCTTTCCACACAGCACTATTACATTTAAAACCTGATCCAAAGGCAATTTGCCATGTTTTGTCACCCTTTTTAATCCTCCCCTTAGCCTCAGTGTAGGCCAATTCATACCACAATGAACTGCTAGAAGTGTTACCAAACCTATAAAGTGTCATTCTTGATGGCTCTAAATGCCATTCAGTAAGCTCGAGATTCTTCTTAAGTTCGTCCAATACCGCTCTTCCTCCCGCGTGAATGCAGAAATGCTCGAACGCGAGCTTAAAATCCGGTATATATGGCTTAATTTTCATCTTGAAAACCTTTTTTGCCACAAGAGTAAGAAAGAACAATGATTGTTCAGACATGGGAAGGACTAATGGCCCTAAAGTTGTGATATTAATTTTCAAGGCCTCTCCAGCAACGGCCATTAGGTTTTTTGACAATGCTATACCAATTTCTTTTGAGTCGTCTTCTTCTTGAAACACACAACCATAACTCTTATCATCTCCTTTGTGTGTACGAACAGTGTGGATTAGTTGGTATTTTGCTCGTCTACGATCAGACGACTTGTTTGATAGTAGGATCGCTGCTCCGCCCATCCGGAAAATGCAATTCGACACGAGCATTGATCGGTTGTTGCCCCAATACCAATTCAGTGTTATGTTCTCCATGCTCACTACCAGAGCATAGGAATTGGGATTCACCTGTTACATTGATACATGAAGAGTTAGTCTAAGTCTTTAAGTTATGAACTTTACAAACTCATGAAAGCCGACCCCAAATTTACCAGGAATAAGAATGGCCCGTTTGGCGGGGCAAGCAAAAAGTTGCTAGAAACTATTTTTAGCCTAGGTTAGAAGAGCTATATTCAAGGAAGCTGACCCAAGGTATCTTTCTCAAGATGCTCTTTTACAAAAATCAAAAGCAGAAGCAGAAACTATCCCGCTATCCCAAACAGTTTGTTGTGATCAAATGATGTAGCCAATGGAAGGCAAAGAGTGAAGAAAGTAACAAACCTGTAAAAGTTGTTTAGCAAGATCGATCGATATTAGTCCAGCACTGCACCCCATACCACCTAGATTATAGCTCAAAATATTGCCTCTAAGCTTGTAATGATTAACAATCATAGCAGAAAGTGATGGTGTTGGATTAAACAAACTACAATTCACCACAAGTAATCCAATATCCTTAGCCTTAACCCCAGTTTTCGCCAACAAATCATCTATGGCACCAAACATAACCATTTCAGCCTCCTTCCTAGCCTCAGCCATGCAAGGATTCGCTGGAACTCGCAAAAGCGCTTCGGGGAAATATGTCTTTTGCCCCAAACCTGACCTCTCCAAGATTTTCTCCTGAAAGGCCAAATTTTCATCTGTAAAAGTCCCTGCAAGTTTTGATCTCTCCACAAAAACTTCTTTACTGCACATAAATTCGGGTTTCGGCTTATAACATGCGAAATCGACTAAGTAAACCTTCCTAGGCCTACTCATAAAATGAAGTGTCCCCAAGAACACCATAAGAGAAGAACATAAAATCACAGAAACAAGATTGAATTTCAATTGGTTCCATAAAAGGACTAAATCTTCCACAGTAACAGTAGAAAGTTGAACTGAAACAGCCCCTAAAAGTGGAACTAAAAGTAAGTACATAGCATTTGAGATTAAGTAATAAAAACCAAGTTTCACATATTTAAGCCTAACAGAAAGAAGAAAGTTGGGGAGATTATTCCCTCGTTCGACCGAAATTTTTTGCGGTTCGGGGTTCTTCAAATCCTCATCCCCCATTGATGATCAACAGAACAAACCCACAAATCAAAATTGTAAAAGAGTGTAGAAAGGAAAGATTTTAGTGACTAAAGTTTTTGTAGTAAATGAGAAATGGAAAAAGCTAAGAATTTATAGAAAGAATTGAGTGTCTGTACTGTGTGAAAATTGAAAAGAGGGGATGGGGTGGAGTAGGGTGGAGGTTGCAACCACCCCCATCGTACTTTTAATTGTAAGCCCGCCGTGGCATTGAATATGCCATACATAAAAATAGCAGGATTTCGTGTACAACTATACATTTGTTTATTTGAGGATTTTCGACCACATTTTACTGATTAATTGTTGTTTTGCCAACCTTGAAGGAGATAATATATAGAGGGCCTGCTCTAACTATATACAACGTAGGCGATCGTTTGAGGTCTCGCTTTGGCGAGAATTATAAATTATGTAAGGCTAATTGATTGGCGTGGAAGAAAAACGAAAATTATAATTACCAAATTATTTAAATTAGAATTATCATATGGAAACACAAAAATCTAATAAAATTTGAAATTACAAACATTTCTAAAAAATATAAATAACATAAAACTTATTATTATTAATTTGATATTTATCTTCCCAACCATCAGTTTTTAATTTCTTAATAAAAAAATGTATCTTTTTTTATTTTCAACATTTATGGCCATTATTTGTTCTAATGCTCTCATGGTAGGTCTTACACTTATTCAAGGAGCTCCTTGCTAAGGGCACTAATATTCATCTCCCTAGATTAGATTATTGCATTTCATGTTTTTTTTTTTTTTTAGTTTTTCAATGTTATTGTATTGATTAATATTCTAATTAAACTAATGCTTCTCTAGGCACATTTGGAATTTTCTTGATCCACTTACTACTTTTTTTTTTTCCCCTTTTATTATGTGTGTGTTAGAGTTTAAATCTTATATTTTTTCTTTCAATTTTCATGATTATGTTTGATTTGCTTTTTAATTGTATTTAATTATTATCTAAATTAAAATCAATAATTAATTTTAACCACACATTTTATGGGATTTTCAACTTTTCAACCACACATTCCATCAACTTTTATCAAAATTTGCTAAAAATAATGGAAATTTGAGTGAAAATAAGTTTTGGATAGTGATTTTTAGAGAATGTCTGGTAAAAAAATAAAGAAAAAATTTCGATTTACATGTATTATTATTTTATGGAAGAATAAATGATTGAAAATGAGTTTTTCAAAAATGGGGGGCAAACATATGCTAACTCATATGGGCCCCATATTCGAAGTTGGTATAAGGCTCTCAAAATATCCGACCCTGAATATATACGCATGGCGAAACGTGACTTTATGCGTTGCTCGTGAATTCTTAATTTTTTTTATTTATTATATATGATATAGAAGTTGAATGCCAAATTTGACTTTTCAAACTTAGGTTTGACCATCTTACTTACTTTAAGGAAAAGTTATTACTAAGATTACGATTCTAAGTTAAATATGACATTTGAGTTCCCAGCTCTTTAAAACTCAAGCATTTAGGTCCCGACTCGATTGAAACTTTACGCTTTTCCGTTAAATCAGCACATAAACCCATGTTCCGTTCTCTATATAGTTCGTTCTCAATGTTTTGAAACTCATTCTTGTCATTGTAGACAAGTTTCTGCACTCGAACCTTCCATCGCCTCCTCTTTGAAATTAACTTTTATAAAATCCCTAGGGCATTAAAATGAATTCTTTGTAGAGATTATGCTCTTTTTTGGTGTCCTTTTTCTGAAAAATATTGTTCTGAATAGTGAATTTTTGAAAAATGTGGTGTTAAAAAGTAGAAATTTTTTATGATTTTACGTGTGTAGTTATATATTGTATGAATGTGGTTGAAAATGAGTACGTAGGAAAAAGAATTTTGAAATAATGAGAGGCAAATATGGCCTTATATAGTGTCGATGGCGCACAGTTGATTTTTTGGGACGGTTTGCTTTAGTCCTTACTTCGAAGCACTTTGTATACTTATATTAAGACAAAATATGCAAAAGACCGTCTTGCTTCACATCGAATTCTTTTAGTACTTCAAACAAACCATGTTATATATACGTGATTTGACCTCTGAGAATCACCAACCCAAGTTTGGTTGAGGAGTGTATTCCAAACGACAACTTTAAGTCATGTACATTTTATGGTTGAAAGTCACTTTCTATGTTACCTTGGGCATACTAAATGATTGTGATTTTTTGTTGATTGTTCTTTAATGACTAATTGGACCTATGAATGCTAAAATTTCAATTCATATTTTCCATGACTTTTAAGTTTCTTTTATATGTGTACAACATGCAAAAATCATCGTCGTCTTTTTGAAAAATAATAATAAAAAAAAACTTATATTCATTTCTTCGTTTTCATAAAATGAATGCAATCCCCTATTGCCATGGAAAAGTGTCGTTCATGCTTTTTCTTTTTTTCCTACGGTTTTTAAAACTCCTATTTCATGGTTCAAGGTTTTAGAATAATGACATTATGCCCTATTTGATAAGGGTTAAAATCAATTTTTTAACAAATTTTGATAAAGATTGATGAAATGTGTGGTTGAAAAGTTGTGGAACCCATAAAATATGTGGTTAAAACTAAGTGTTGACTTTTACTTTGATGAAAATAAAGATTTTAATTTCTACCAAACGGGAGTTATGATTGCGCGGGTATGAAATAGGAGAGATGTATGATAAATTTATAACTCATCTTATTCAACTTATTGTGTCAAACTTGCCATTAGGTACCATAACCATCTTTTTTTGTAACATACCATATACATTAAGCACAATTGTGTTCTTGGCCTACCTCTATTTTGAAGTGTAATGGTGCGTCAAACCTCTAAGTTGGGATGACAATTGACGAGGCAACCTCCTTGTCTCGATCCCATCAAGAGTTTTCAGGAGACACGATGGGAACAAGGCGATGTAGGGATTAAACTATCCCCTTATCTTTATTTTTAGTTTTTTTTTAAAAAATAAAATCAATGAAAAATATGTAAAATAAGAGCTGTTGAGTTCAGTGCGAGGATCATGTTCTCCATCCCCGTCTTGATTCTTCGATGGGGTAGGATGAGTAGTGGTGGCAATGGGCCGAGCAGAACCAGCTCGGCCCATGTACCCACGAGTTCGGCTCGTGCTCGTTACTCGCGGGTCGAGCTCGGTTTGCGAGCTCGTCTTTTTTTTTTTTTTAATTAAGAATAATCCTTTTTAAAAAAAATAATAATTAATAAATCATATTTTTGACGATCCCACGAGCCGCTCGTCAAAACACGAGCCTAATTAAACTCGGCTCCATCAACAAAGGTGTATTTTTCATTTAAATTAAGAAAATTATTGAGATTGTGGCTTTTTTGATTGGTCATGTCGAGCTCTTATCTTAGCAAATCAAGTAAAATTTGAGTTGAACTGAGTCTAGATGTGAAGTGTGAACTGTTTACTTTCTCTACCAAAGAAATAGACTTTGTCTTATGGTTTTGGAGGGATACACACGAAATATAATCCACAAGAAACCTTTACTTCTATCTTTTTACATTGACTCATCCCATTAGTTTAACAATTTAGAGAAGAATGATAGTCTTCATTAGGTTTATGGAACACTTTACTTGTGGGCAAGAACTTTAAGGTGTAATCTTCTTCTTAAATATTCATTCCTTACACGATTTTTATTCTCATCGCGCTGTATCAATTTCAGGACATTAATTTTAAATGCTCGACCGTGAACAAAAAAACTTACAACTACTCGACGCGAACATGCGAAAGAAGTGGTGCTTGAAAGTTATTCTTCTTCAATGTCTTTCTCAAGAAATGAAATATAAATGAATCACTGCATGTTATAGGGACCCTAAAGTTTCTTGCAAGGATGCATAATTTATGAACACAAACAAAGACGTATGAAAGCAATGTATCTTCGGCAGAAGTTTAATTTAATCGAAGTACAATGTAGTGTGCTTGTGACGATGCGATTGTATTGAATCTTTATGTGTAAGTAGCAATAAATTAAGCAGAATTAGCGACAAGAAAATATTTATGTAGCCAATATGGAAACGAATGAAAAGTCAAGGTTAAAAACCCTTTATCTACATAATCATCTAAAGGAAGAAAGGATGATAGAAGACAAAACAAGTGAACTACCTTTAGATTGATCCACATAGTGACAAAGTATGGTGAAATTTTGGAATAAGAGAAAAATGTGATTATTGTCTCTTCTTCTTCAAAGTTTTTCTTTGTATTTTATTTGAAATGTAAAAATCCCAAAACAAAGTTCACAAGCAACTAAATAGAACTTTTTTTTTTTTTTTTT
>CAIGRO010111910.1:0-11730 GCA_903798355.1 Fraxinus baroniana | reverse complement strand
ATACCAATACAATATACTGTAGAAATAAATGCTGTAGGACATCCCCCAAGGACCCAATTACGATCTCGGATCTATTTACGGTCCCCGACAACATGTTATTAGCGCTTAACAAATTTTGCACTGTGGGACAATCCCAAGGACCAACTTTCGATCCCGGACCTATTTACGATCCCTGGCAACCTTTTCATATGTATAAGCATTATATCACAATCAAAATCACACAACAAGAATTAACATGGACAAAATAACTACAAGTGCTAAAAATGTGATCCTTACCTCAAAGTTTTGAAAATTTTCTTGAAATTGAACAGATGTGATGTTACCATTCTTTAAACTTTTCCCGCGACCTCGTCTAGCAAGAACAGAATTAATATAATTTAGGATACTAAGTATTTGATAATTCTTTAAATCTTTACGGTCTAATTATCAAAATTAAAACGTTTAGGGCCAATATGATGAAATTAGAAAGTATTTTATAATTAATTTGAAGAATACTTAAACTTTAGGGATGGTGAAGGAGTTAAAATTAAATAGGGGACTTAAAATTTTGGCCAAACTTCAGGATTTAAATGAGTTTTCAACATTTAATAATTAATACCAACCCCCATTCCCAAATCCATTTTCACGCAGAGAGAGTTGGGTATAAGGATTTCCAAAATGAGTTTTACATTTTGATGATTTCCAACCAAAATTGAGGTCTAAAATGGCATGGAGAGCAAGGATTGGAGTTGCAGGTCACTTCAAAACTCGACCTACGGCTTTGACTTCCATCCTCCAGCGTGTGTGTGTGTGTGTGTGTGTGTTGGTTTTTTTTGAGTGAGATTACTATGTGAACGAATGTATGAATATTGATTGTGTTATTGGATTGAACCGAGATGGAGTATGACATTAAACTTGGAGATTTCATTTTTTTTTTTCATTTATTAATATATTGAGAAGAACATAGATTATAGAATTCCAACGAAAATTGAAAATTATTTTCGAAGGAGTTACCTACATAGATTTGGCGATAAGGATTTACTTGTTCGAGAGTTCAACTTAAAATTGGAAGAACTGGTGCAGTGTGTCAATGTGGATTAGACGATGATGATGATTAAATCAAAGAAAAATAATTGTTCAGACGTTGAGAGATTTACCTAGTTGAAATGCCCAGAATCTCTTGTGAAGTTTCGTTCGTCCGTGAGAGTGAAAAATTTGGAAGTGGAAATGATTTTGGTTTTGAAACTGTTTAGCCCTGCAACCCCGTGCTCCAGAATTTGGACAATTGATTTGGGCTGATCGTGGACTTAAACTTGGGTCAAAGAGGTCAAAGAGGAATATTGGACCAAGAGTGATTTAAAATAGATGTTGGGTGTAAAATTCGACCCGATAAAAAAATATTGAATTTTTAAGATAAAAAATCGTTTTGAGTACTTATATTAAATGTTTTGCTAGACAACTCGACGGTCGTAAAATAAATTCTAAAATTTGACAGTAATGTCGTAGCGACACAACTTAAGTTGTAAAATTTGCATTTTAAAGTTCAGGTCGCTACACGCTCTATACTTGTTTTTCGCCTCCAAAATGTGTAGAGCATGGGTGGAATTAGGTAGAATGGAGATTGGGGACGTTCTAGCCATGATTTAGAATATATAGAATGCCACAAGATTGTTTTCATGTAGAGTTATATCAAAAGAAGGAAACTGAAATTTTAGCCGCATGGAAGGCCAATGGTAACTGTAATTTCTACACTTGGTCGAGGCCCTAAATCATGATATTTTATTGTATTTTAGATAAAATGCTACCCAATTTATGTTATATTGTATTTTGTAGGTAAAACTTTATGTTTAATGAAGTATTTGAGAAAAAAATGTGAGAGGTGGTGAAAAATGACAAAATTCAAAGAGGAAACCTTGGAGAGAAATAAAAATTAAAAGGGCAATTAATCTAATTGGGCTTTTTCACTTGGACTTGAAATGGAAATAAAAGGTTATATATTCACAAAAGGCGGCTGAGATGGAGATATTATACATACACGAAGAAAGGGAGATGGTGAGAAAAATAGGAAAAAAAAAAAAACAAAGAACTGCGGCGCTGGGAAGACAAAAGAGAGAAAAAGAGAAAGAAGCAAGAAAGAAGAAAGGAAGGAAAGAAAGAAAGAAAGAGAAAAAGACGGTTACAGGGAAAAAGAGAAAAAGAGAGGGTTGACAATAAATACATACGTGTACAGAGAAAGAAGATGGAAGACGCGAGCAATTTCACTTTTCGTCAATTTTTGGTGATATCATTCCACTTTTATGTGTTTTTATTTTTACATTATTAATAACTAATTTTCATATTAGGCCAAACAATGTAGTCAACTTGTAATCCTTTATTTTTTTTATTCAAGATTTCTATAATTTATTTATTTATGTGTTGGTTTTATTATTTTTTTAAATTACCTTATCAATAATTTTGATGATTATGTGAGTCTCTTACGAATCGAGATGTGAGTTTGAGATTTAGACGATATAATAAAATTCGATAAATTAGTATAATGTGTAGACCTGCACTAATTATTGCGATCATAATATGAATTTTTAGAACTAGTGCTTCGTTTAACTAACATTAATTCACATAGAGATATGGAATTGAATTAGTTAAATAGGCTCAATGAGAACTCAAGATGGGTAAATTGAATACAATAGAAGACTTCGAACACTACATTAAGTTATGAATCTTGGAATTAAGAATTAAGGTGATTAATTGATGAAATTGTTATGTCATAATATTCATCACCTATTTGAATTTCCAATTAACCGTTTTGCAATCTTTTTATATTTTCAATTAGGTTAAAAGTAGTTAAGAAAAATAATCACAATCATCATAACTATTTACTTGCTTTTATCAAATAGGACTTACAAGCAAATTGATTAAGTCCTGAAGTATAGTATGTGGGAACGATATCTGAACTTAAAGGTCTGCTAGCTTGTTATGATATCGTACATTTACGATGTAAAAAACACAATAAGTTTTTTGCGCCGTTGTGAGGGACTACTTATTTTTAGTCTTTGTTTATTTTTTTAACTGTTATTTGATTTTACTTTCTTTTATTAAAAAAAGAGTTCGTTGTATGCTCCGTACCCAAGGCAACAATCTTGAACCATTTGACTTGAAAATAGAACGTACTTTCAGATGAAGGCGTAAAGAACACAAACAAAAACATCAACATCAAATGGCTGAAGATCAAAATATCCAATTCCTATTTAGCCAATTGGACAAGTGGTTGCAAGAGTAGCAGCGCTACCGGATCAGCAGTAGGAGCGAGGGGAAATAACTGAAGAAGACTTGCAAGCTTCAACGTTCTTGACTCCAATAGTCGTGCCTGCGCGCTCCAGTATTGTGTATCCAGATTTTGGGGTAAATAATTTTCAGATAAAGTCAGAGTGGATCAATTTGATGAGCAACACTCTCCAATTCTATGGGCTACCTTATGAAAATTGGAACACACATATCTCCAAATTTCTTAAAAATTGTCAGAACTTCCATGCTCCGAAGGTTAATGAAGACACTATTAAGTTGTGATTATTTCCATATACATTGAGAGATGCTGCATTAGAGTGGCTGATACGAACTTGTCCTAATCATGGAATCACAATAGGTAATCAAGTGCAGTACTTCTACACCGGACTCTCACCACTGTCAAAATCTCAGATGGATTCCTCTGCTGGTGGATTGATCATAGGAAAATTAGTACAACAAATCATGGATTTATTTGAGTTAATTGCCACAATACATTCAATGTTTTCATCTGAAAGAGTGGAACTGTTGAGATCGTTTGGGATGTATGAATTAGATAGGACAAAATCTATGAACGCACAGATAGCAGCTTTAACAAAGTAAGCAGAGCTATTGGTGAAATCACAAACGAGATGAGCACATGCATAGGTCCATCATGCGAAAAATTGGAGCTAACCATTTGACAGAAAATTGTATGTCTATAGGCTTTCCCGAAGAACAAGTCAACTTCATATAGAATGGCTTCCACAATTTCAACCCATACTCACAAACATACCAAGGATGGAGACAACACTCGAATTTTAGATGGTAGGATGATCAACAAGAGAATGGTTCAAATAATGCCCAGCAGGAGAACAAATCGAGTTTGGGAAAGATGTTTCATCAATATGTGCATAAAACATACAAAGTATTCCAACAGATTGATACTAATTTACAAAATCAGCAAGCATCTATCAAGAGGTTGGAGATACAGATTGGTCAGATAGCTTAACAACTTGCAGAATGCCACATGGATCATTACCAAGCAATACAGTTGCAAATCCTAAAGAGCAAGTGAATGCAATAAGAGTAGTGGAAAACAATCCACCTAGGGCTCCTGTAAAAGTTTAGAGTGTAAGTGATTGCAGTAATGGTAATGGAAAACGAGCTACCCAGGGCTCCTGTAAAGTTTAAAGCATATGTACCTCCACTTCCATTCCACCAAAGACTTTAAAGAAGTCAATGGAGAAAAATATTCATGCTATAACTACAAGGAGTAGTAGGGTACAGCTACTAGAGATTACTGTGAAACGATAGAAGGGAAAGATGACGAGGAAGATGTTGATGAGGCTATAATGGAGGAAAAATCTACACTTGCCTCAATTGAGAATGAAGAAAATATAGAAGCATCCACCGCTAAGGCACCAAGTCCAGTCAAGGTATACGTCCCATTCCTTTTTCTCAGAGGCTCAAGGAGCACAAACAAGACACAAGATTTGAAAATTTTCTTAATGTTCTCAAGAAGCTCTAAACCAATATTCCGTTTATTGATGCGATATTACAAATTCCAAGCTACACAAAGTTTTTGAAAGAGAGTAGTACAAGAGTGCAAAACAAATTTCCTTCCAAGTTGAAAGATCCAGGGAGTTTTACTTTGCCTATTTCAATTAGAAATTCTTGTGCTATTAATGCATTGTGTAACATGCGTGCTGGTATAAATCTAATGTCATATTCGGTTTATAGAAAATTGGGATTGGGTGAAGTAAAATCAACATCAATAACGCTACAACTAGCTGATACAACAATTTCAAAGCCACGTGCCAAAGTTGAGGACGTGATCATAAAAGCATGAAATTTAATATTTCTGGTGGACTTCATTGTGCTGGACATACCAAATGATCGAGGCATTCCAGTTATATTGGGACGGTTATTCTTAGCAACGGGCCGAACTCTAATTGACATGAAGAAAGGTGAGCTAATATTGAGGGCGGAGGAAAAGCAAGAGATATTTAATCTTTATACCTCATTTGAGAAACATCCCAACAAAAATCATTAGTTTAGAATTGATGAAGAAGAGCCACCTAATCAACCAAGATGTCAGAATAGAAAATCAAACTTTTGTGGAGTTCTTGGTGAGATGAAAATGGAAATATCAAAATATGGAGAGCAAAAAAAAGGTGCATAAATGAAAATTACACAAAATGTAATGATGGCATAACTTGGTTCGAGCCACAATGATCAAACATAGCACAAAGTCAAACTAATGACGTTAAAGAAGTGCTTCTTAGGAGGCAACCCAAGCTTTCTTCATTTTTATTTATTCTATTTTTAAGTTTTAGGATAGTTTAGGTTATTTGTTTCAATTATTTAATCTTAATACTTTATTTGATTTTTCAGGAACATGAGTCGCAGAACATATAAATCAATATTGACCAAGGAGCTCTGCATTAGGAAAGCTAGCCATAGTAGGGGAGTTTTTTTCTTCACTTTCTTCCCCACCCTTTACTTTATATGCGTATTTAGGATTAAAGACATTGATGACAATGTCTAGTTTAAGTTTGGGGGTAGAAAATATGAATTTTTAATTTTTTATGTGTTTTGTGTGCTTTATTGCTACAGAAAAAAAAAATTTAAAAAAAGAGAAAAAACAAAAAAAAATTCTTTTTTTGTGCTTGTGTGAGTTAGTTGACCTAGCTGACAATGATGAATATATTAAATTATGAATTAATCTATGAATTGTGAATAAGTTCCATACTTAGATTAATTTTAGCTTTTCCATGTGAAAGTTGATATATATATTAAACACATGAATTAAGTTAAGTATTGTGTAGAAATGACTTGATATCATAATTGGATATGTTGAAATAGTCATATTAAACTCAAAATCACTAAATTTTACATTGCTGGACCAAATTTAGAATAGTTTGGGAGGATTTCACCGTTGTAGAAAGATGTTGAGATAAATAGAGATTTCATGTGTGAAATTAAAAATCTTGTATGGATTGTCTAAAGTCAGTAGGCTACAATTGGATGAAAATCTCAAGTTAGAGGTTGTTTTACTTGAATTGATGTTAAATGAGGCACATTGCACTAGTCAAGGCATTAGAAATAATTTATTAGACAATTTCTCTTCATAGACTTCATGACTCGAACAATTAAGCCTACAAGGGTCTTTAAAATCTGGTGCCATATGGTCACCTGACTTGGGAATCAACAACCGAAAGTTTGTTACATGGATCACTTAGAAATTCTAAGGGAGATAATGCTTCAAATAAAAAAATTATTCATAAAAAAAATCAGAAAAATAGGTGCATGAAACAGAAGATGCACCAACAAGTTTGTGGTAGGGCAACAAGTTATGTTATACAATTCAAGACTCGAGCTTTTCATGGGAAGTTGAGGTCAAGATGGTTCGGGCCATACATAGTCAATAAGGTGTTTCCATATGGAGCAGTTGAAATTACTTACGATAGAAAGGGAACATTTAAGGTAAGTGGACAACGATTGGAACCTTATTGGATCGGTGATTTTCCAAAAGAAAAGTCAACCGCCTATCTCAACACACCAAAGTCACTCAACTGAAGTACAGTCGAGCTATAGACTATAAACTAGCGCAAATTGGGAGTCAACCCTGCATATTCTTCCCTTTAATTTATTTCACTTTATGCATTAGATTAAGAATTTTCATGTTTTAAAAACATTAGGCATATTAGGTTATTCATCGTTCCTAGAGGTCACTAACAATCTATGCATGGTCCAAATTAGTATTAAATGTGCTATGCATGAGTTTGGGGGTGTTGGGATGGTATTTCTTGATCCGGTAAAAAAAAAGTCACGTATTTCAAGACAACTATCAAAATTGTGCTTTTCAAACTCAACAGGAGTTTTTCAAGTTTAAAATGTTTTTGGAACCAAGTTCTTGGCACCCACGCACACCCCCGTGGTTGAAAATGTGTTGCACAAGTTGTGGGGGTGTTGGAATGTCATGTTGCAATGTGGGTTGAAAACCAAGTTTTTAGTGAAAATTGATCGAAAATGAGTTTTCAAACCGTTGAGTACGTTTTCAAAAATTTTCACATTGCACTTACTCTTTACTTTCATTTGAACTTGTTTCGCTCGAAATTCGAGACCTCAAGGATCTCGACGGGTCAAAAAAAACGTACATCACATTCCTAATAGTCTATATGGCAGCATAAACAGACCAAGAATGCAGTCACATTCAACAAGTCAAGGCCAAAAATGCCACACGTTGTTCTATGCGACCGCATTGGTTTTCTCTATGCTACCCCATAGAGTTAACCGTGGCCCAAAACCAATTTTTAAAACCGCAGCCCTCACACAACACAACCCACACTCGTTCCGTCTCAGCACACTACCTACACACACACGTGGGCTCACTTCACTCATCCACCATGACACCTCCCCATTGCATGCCTCAAAATGGTGATTTCCGATTGGCATTCACTTTCCATTCCTTCCCTTGTGCATAAGAAAACGAGTATGTTTTCCTCTCCCCCATTTTACTTTTTAACTTTGAAATTGCTTAGGTATGGGTAAAGTTAATTACTTGTGGGGTTGTTGTGAACTGTGCCAATAAGGGTTTCATACATGTTCCTTTCATGGCCAAATCTATGTAAACACGTAATGTCTTCAACATGTTCGATACATTGCCTAAGAGAACTTGGCGTTGAATTAGAGAGTTCATTACCACTTGATATTGTTTCTATGCACTTTGAATTGATTCTTGGCATTGACATTCATTGAAAATTAGGTATCCAAGCACCACCACTAAGTGAGACCACACAAGAGTATGACATGGCTAGGCACACGGCACTTCACGTCCCTCACTTCATCCATCTGTTTCCTAATCCAAACAATGTCCATTTGATCTAAGATTTGAATGTGTGAGACTATACTACCCTCTTTCATATGCCCTGAGGTTGCTTGAGAAAAATTCAATTTTCCTCATCGGTGTCAGGAAGCAAAATTGCTTGGTCGAACACAGAATATGCACAACTTTCATTGTTCGACTTAATTTTGGGTTCTACATTTGGCCTTTATATCTTATAATACCCATATTAACCTACACATTTTGTCAAGCATGTCCTCGTTACATCGTTTTACATATTGTTTGGTCGATTACATGACACCTTTAAATATGTACGTAGCTTGCATGCTTTGACATAAGTTAAGGGATTTGGCACTCCTTTTCTTATACCATCCTTTAGTACTTTCACATTCATTTTCGCATCACATATGACTTACATGTTTTACTTTTCTTTCTATTGCAGAATGCCTCCTAAATGCACCTTAAAAGGAAAGGAGAAAGTAGCTTCCACCTCGTGCACTTCACGTACTCGAGGACCTGAAGGGCGATTATGAAGATTTCTCAATCAAGAGGCCATCATTCGTTACTTCAATATCATTGACCATTGGGCCCTGCTTCCGGATAGACCGGTTAAACTGGACGATTTTCTCGGATTTGATATAGTCACCTTGATCTATAACTGTGGTTGGCAAAAGGTCATAGAATGACCTCATCCAATGTATGAGATTAGTTCACGAGTTCTATGCAAACTTCAACATGGACATCGACACTCCTGGGTCAGAACATCTACATCAGACATGGGTGTGGGATAAGTGGATCATGTTTACTCCATAGGTCATCCATGACTATTATCAGTTAACTTGGGATAACATTACTCCTATTCCCAATGATTTCCATTGGAGCATGGCCAGGGGAGTTCTACTTGGGCGTGAAGATGTTTAGCCATTACAATCTTCTGTGTGGCACCAAATTGAGCTTACACCATCAATAACACTCTTTGGTTGTTTATTTGCCACAACAACAAGCCCACCTCACATAGGACCACATTTACCGATCCTACAGTCGGTCTACTTTATCACTTGGTACGAGGACGAAAGATTGATTTAGCCACCTTCATTTATCAGATTCACTCTCAGGGTGTTTGGGAAGATCGTCACTGTTCTCTAATTTTTCGAGTCTGTCATGGCATTTGAAAGCAGGCAGACGTTACTATCCCATTCGGGGAGTTTCCTAAGAAACCTAGTCCCTTCATTAAACAGACTACCTTGGAAGCTCAAGATTGAGCTAGGGTGAAGCATAGAGAGAAGTGAGATATGCTCAATTGAGACAGCAGCAGGCCTAAGGCACCACCACCACCGACACCATTGGATGTCAACACATAGCTGTTAAGATATATGTTTACCACTATGATCAGTTCTAGTTACGATATTGAGAATCTTGGGCAAGCTGTAGATGGCATGAGTACAACTATCTAAACGCTTAGGGTTGATGTGCTAAGACCAAAAACTTTTCTTCCAATGCCAGTAGGGAGACCTTGGCTGTGAGATCATGAATGGGAGGTTCAATAACTATGTAGGTAGAATTGATGGGATTCAACTAAGAGCTAACGAGTCTTGGGACCATTTGGGTAACATCGAGGCTGACTTTGGGATCAATCCCTTCACATTCAAGGCATATAGGCTGAGCTTGCACATCAATCCAAATTAATGAGATAGAGGCACATCTCCCACCACCATTAGCTGATGGGGCATTCGGTTTTGATTTCCATCCACCACCTCCGTACTGATCAGGGGAGTATTTTGAGCCCCATTTTCTTTGACTTATTGTGAATTTATCCTAATTGATACGTATTCATTATGATGCTTTTTGTTATTCTTGAGTATTGAGGACAATATTTTATATAAGTTTGGTGGTGGCATTCATCATATTTTACTGCAAGTTTGCGTGAATTAACTCATTTTTTAGTTACTTTTAGTTTTTATTCGTTTATTTTCTAGGATTAAAGTGAGAGTTTTGTGTGTTTGTGTGGGTTTGATAACTTGATGTTGAATATTGGACTATGTATGAATTGTGAATGATGAAAATAATGCACTATTAGATTAATCAAAGCTTGTGAATGCTAAACTTGACATTTCTATCGCACAATACTCATGTTGACATTGAGTTGGTGATTTGGTGAAATTTAGGAAATAGTTGAACATAGTATACAACTCGAATGACCTACATTGTATGAATCCATAATCTAACTGTAGGGTGGTTGGGAGATGGTTGAGTTGAACAACAAAAGAACATTACAACTTGTGTAGATTGTCTAAAACCAAGAGATAAGGACAAGGTGAAAGCTTTAAGTAAGAGGTTAGTTTTAGAAACTGGATGTCTAAAAGAAAAGGGGCATTGCACTAATCTCTGAGTTAATAAAACCATCTTGTCGAGTCTGTATGACTCAAGTGATTAAGCCGAGAAGGGTGGTTGAAAACCTGGTGCCCTATGGTTATCTGACTTGGAAGTCTGATACTTAAAGCTCGTTAGATGGGTCATATAGAAAGCAAATAAGATGTTATATAAAAAAAATTAATAATATTTATATACTTTTGTATATAAAATTGCATTGATTACGTTCCAGACATTCGGTCGAAAGAAGACCATTAATGAGAGGTAGGTTAGTTTAGTTTAGTCTTAAAAGTTGAAACAATTAAAAATACAGGAGAATCTCGACTTGTTGAAATGAGAGCTTGTTAAGTAAGCTTAACCTATCCAATCTAAGAGAGGATAAGAAATAGAATTGAAACGTTCAACTAGAGATAGACCCCTGGAAAAAAAAAATGAGTGAAAAGCATAAGTTCGGGAAGTGTGTATCTCTCGAGTGAAGTGTGGAAATATTGGACTACTATTGGTCGGATGTTGAGCTAATCACGATCTTAATATGTTGGCATGAGTTTTCACACACATACACGTCCAAGTTATGCATAAAATAGGTGGAGATTGATTTGATTTGGCACTATTGAACTTGTTCATTAATTTGAAAAGTACGTTTTACATACTTATTTTGAACCACAAACATGGATAAGTGTTGATAAATATGTGAAATATAGCTTAATTCGATGAAATCTGTATTTGCAGGAAAATTGAATTTACAACTCTTACCTACTTCCAATTATTGAAATTTGTTTTGTGGCACATATTTTGCACATATTGAATGTTCCATTCAAAAGTTCAACAGTGCTAGGTTCATTACGATCCTTGAATCAAATGCTAGCTTTCCACCAATACAAATTCTTGGAAGAGAAAGAATTTGAGAAATATAACTAAATTCATATATCTCATAGTATAGGGATATGAATGACTTAAATTAACAGAAGTTAGAAATCAGTTGTAAATTTCATTCCTTACACACTTGGTTTAAATGTATTTTTCTTTCCCAATAACGTATAGAGAATTATATACTTCTTATTTCTATTCAAACGAAGACCATATAGACATTAACATCAATCAAAATATGTACCTTACAGGATGTCAAAGCAACTTCACTACCTGTTGCATCTAAAATAAACAGATATGAAATCTTCAACAACATATTGGTATTAAACTTACACTACAACAAAAACAGCCTACGTAAACGTTGTTGCCAAAGACGGCAACGTTTAAAAAATGTTGTCAAAGACCTA